>MU388753.1:0-285000 GCA_022578815.1 Xylariaceae sp. FL0016
TATGTATGTATGTATGTATGTATGTATGTATGTATGTATGTATGTATGTATGTATGTATGTATGTATGTATGTATGTATGTATGTATGTATGTAGGTAGGTATGTAGCCCTAGATCTGGAGTCTGGATCTCTCACAAGGATTGCGATGATAAAATTGATAGCGGCCTCTCTTATTCCGATTTAACCCGAGCCGCGCCAGACCCAGCTATGAGGCGAATACATACAGCACCTAGCCAGCCTAGTAGTAAGTAGGCCCAGCACCGAGCAATGCTGCTGCCATTGTCACTGCCACCGTCAAAGTGACGAGACCCCACGATGCTTGATTGAGACAGCGCTTGGAAGATTCAGCCCTTCAACGTGATCACTTATTTATTTGCTACGGGTAAGAAGCTATTTCAAAGAGGTCACACGGCCGTATTAGATTCCCAGCTACGCTCTCGGGTTTGCGTAATAGGAACCAATGAACACGTCACGATGCTACTGGCCAGTGGCGCGGGCGAATGCCATTTTACGTAAGGCGGCCAGGACAGGAGCTCGTGAAGCGCTGGCTCATCTCACGACACCAGGTCGCAGTCGATGCAGATCTGAACATGATGACTTCCCCAGGAAGACGGATAATGTCGGGACAACGAGTGGGCGACTAGTCCAATAGCGGGATACGTCTCGGTAACGACTGCGGGGCGGAAACAAGGGGCAACTGGAAGTTGGGGAAGAATGATACTGTAGATCCAACGAGGCTTGATAGGTACAAGGCGATACCGTAGCTTTGATGGTTGCCTCTCTGATGAGTCGTCATGCCTGATGTGGTACACTAAGTACCTAGAGGAGCTGCCTAGAGTACACAGGCTGGCTCGGTGGTTGTTCATGCAATGCGGTGTACCTCGAGCCGCGTTGTCGTGCCTGGTTGGATCTCCAGGGTCTTGGCGGCTCAAAATACGCACACATTTTATCGATGCTTCTGTTGTAGGACCGCAGGAAAGACCCGGATCGCATGTATACAACGGACAACGTGCTTGACATGCTCCCATCTGCCACGAGTGCATCTCGGATGTGAGACTACATACGCCGAGATTTCTAAAGTTACTCGCCAAGTTTTTGAGGCGATGACACGGAGGTCTGGATGTCTGAGCGTCTCATATGCTGACACTGGTTCAGGAAACACAGATGGAAGAAATCGGAAGGATCTAGCCAGCGTGGTTGGGCTATGGGATTTGACAGCATGCACTCGAGTGGATGATCCAGGGCTTTCTGCATGCGGCAACTAACCCATAACGATATTATTGACATGAAGCCATGATAGCCCCGATGATTCCCGATCAGCGACAAGGACATCGTGGAAGTATCAGATGATCCATGCTATTGAGCTGGAGCTAAAGTGTCCTCAGTTAGGTGTGCTTGGTGTTACTTTCCATCTGTCGTTGAGCCGGGCGCCGAGAAACTACCTACCCAGAGCTCACCGAGACCTGGAATGAAACCGATGATGATAGAGGACCCGAGAGGAGCACAAGGGGCCGCTTATGTTCCTATCTCCGCGCTTCTTCTTGGAAGCCTTTCAGGTTGCGATCAAGGACCAACGCTCTAGACCGCTTACACTCGCCTAACGCATGATTTTGCGGCTCCCAACATCAATTTAGCGACTCCAGTTTACACCCACAACTTACAGCACCGAGCCCTGGGTACCTCTCTTATTAGTACCTAAAGTTAGCGCCGAACCCGTCCGACTCGTGCCCCTCCAGTCCTTGGCCAGGGAACCTATTTTTTACCCCTCGTATGCCCCTCCATTCATACTCCTCACATTGGTCATCGGCAACGGTTTGCTCATCCACTGTTGGTCTCTCCAACTCCAAACGTAGCATCAATATCGAGAAGATAATTTTCTGGAAGTTGGACGAGACATCCCAGAATAGTCCCGAGCCATATCATCAAGGAAGGACTATGCATGAGAAACATGTGAAAGCAGTGTAACGAAAATCGCTTGATTGGCATTGACATGCTCCTGAGTCGTCAGCCTATGAGCAACCAAGACAGGTCTGCTCGCGTGTCCATGTCCGGGGAATGCAGGATGGGTGATTGGAGAAGTCGGGTCAAGGAAAAACACGGGACTGGCCAGGCGTGATGCAAGATACATTCACCTATGTATGTAGAACCGTAAACCCCCCTGCCGCGAATCAATCCGATCTAACCCTGTTCATGTCCCTTCTGAGGTACATGCATCCCATTAGGTAGGTACGTGACTGTACCTTGTCTTCTTGCCTACTACCACACCCAACTACCTAGCCCCATTCCCCCGAACCACGGGGAATACAGGAAGTCGTTCCTGACGTACTACCTGAACAATAGTCGAGATAGAAGACCTCCACGATACTCCTTCTCCAGCTCCAGGGCCACTTCCCGATGATGCATGGGCCCAGCCAGGTGGCTTGTTCCGGTTTGAATTCGTGCCCCAGCGTCCAATCACTGGCAGAGTCTCACGGCGGCCAGTCGAATGTCTCGATCAACCTTTGTCTACTCCACAGCCTCAGTCTTGTTTATATATCCTCGGTTTCGGCCCATGACTAGCTGGCCGATTTCTGCCTTGAAGTATAAGCACTCCGCCGACCTTGTGTGTACTGCCCCATTAATTCGAAATCCAATCTCCCCGTTATCGACCGAGTGGAACTCTGTGAGCTACACCATCGCTAGGAATCCCACGATCCGTAAAAGCTTAAGAACCATGGCCGACCCCGTCTTGCGAACTGCTTCTCCCTACACTGATCCATCAGTGAAAGGTCCTCGTTCTCAGCAGCTCTCTTCCGGTCTCTCCCGCTCCCTCCTGCAAAACAACAAGAGTACGTCTACTGTCCTCTCCCTCCCTTGGCAAACTGACTCGCTTGTCATCGTCACATGCTTGAATTCGTCGAATTAACCACTTTGGTTACAGTGATTGCCAATAACAAAGTCAACAAGACGGCCCTCCACCCGGGTGGTGTTGAGTAAGTAGTCCTACTGACCCCAGATAGTCGAGAGGATATACTATTGTTCAATGCTGACTCTCGCAGGGCTCATCATGAGAGAGAACATACAGAACTGGGTACGAACGATGCAAAGCATCGAGCTAGACCCGCTCCCCCTCGAACTAGCCGACTAATACATCTACAGAGGAAGAGCTGCACGACAAGGCTCACATCGACTATGACAGAGTCGCCATTGTATGTCTCATCATTGTAAAAACGAACAATGCCATGGGTCATCGTTTTAACATTTACGACAGATCCCCAACCCTTCCGTCGCCGCTCTATACGAAGATGCTCTTGTAAGTTGCGCTCCCTGTCTCGATACCACACGCCTATGTAGGACACAAGGCTAACTCACGGTCAAGGTGTACGAGATGGGCTCAGCCATTGCTTCAAGCGGCGCCTTGACGGCTTACTCCGGTGCCAAGACTGGCCGTTCTCCGTCAGACAAGCGAATTGTCAAGGAATCATCGTCAGAAAACGACGTGTGGTAAGTGCTGATGCGTTCACCATGACTCTATGTAGATTACAGACAACTAACACGGCATCTTCACAGGTGGGGACCAGTGAACAAGCCAATGGCGCCTGAGGTAAGAACACGATCAACACGGATTGCTCCTATGCAATCTGGCTGCTTTGAATTCATTTCATCCCCCGTTTCCATCAAACATCAACCACATTGCTGGTCCCGCGCAAAATAGCAAAAACCCTCCTTTGGTACCTGCCACTGCGAGCCCCGCGCCTGCTCATCTCCTTAGACTCGCAATGTCGTGGCTTCGGCTCTACACTTCCACTAAAAGATGATTTTTACGTCACTTGAGGGGGGCGAGGGGAACAACGATCGAGAATGGTCGGTTGTTCTTCTCTTAGTAGTCGGCAACAAAGTTCGGCCACTGGACGTTTTCGCCCAACCTAGGCGCTGGCCGAGAGATCCCTGTCATTGGCGTCATGCTTTGCAGTGAAGCTCGGTTACCAAATGCACCCCGCCTTGCCCAGCCAGACCACGCCTTGCTTGCCCCTTCCACTTCAGCCCACCCCCAGCCCGTATCCTTCTACTGGGACGAGCTAGTCCAGTACCCCGTATTTCCTGATTCGTTTCCTCTCCCACTGTTTGGAGAGTTGGAGGCGCGAGCGTTCCCCAATCTTCACGTGCTTCTCCTTTACCGGTGTTCCCGATCACCAAACGACGGCACTTGCATTACACATAGCATTTCCAACGAATCATGTTACTGACCCGTCGCTCTCCGTATAGGTTTGGAAGATCAACCGAGAACGCGCTGTTGACTACTTGAACACCCGTACGAGAATTTATGTTGTCGATGGATTCGCTGGCTGGGACGAGAAGTACCGCATTCGCGTCCGAGTCATTTGCGCCCGTGCCTACCATGCCCTATTCATGAGAAACATGCTTATCCGCCCTTCGCGGGAGGAACTCGAGCACTTCCACCCTGACTACACCATCTACAATGCCGGAACTTTCCCCGCCAACCGCTACACCGAGGGCATGACCTCTGGTACTTCCGTCGCCATTAACTTTGCCGAGAAGGAAATGGTTATCCTGGGTACCGAATACGCTGGGGAGATGAAGAAGGGTGTCTTCACCGTTCTCTTCTACGAGATGCCCATCAAGCACAATGTCTTGACTCTTCATTCTTCCGCCAACGAGGGCAAGAATGGCGACGTCACCTTATTCTTCGGTTTGTCCGGTACCGGCAAGACCACACTCTCTGCCGACCCTAATCGAGCGCTGATTGGCGACGACGAACACTGCTGGAGTGATCGTGGCGTTTTCAACATTGAGGGTGGCTGCTACGCCAAAACGATTGGTCTATCAGCCGAGAAGGAGCCCGATATTTTTGGCGCTATTCGCTTCGGTTCCGTTCTGGAGAACGTTGTTTTCGACCCAGATACCCGAGTTGTAGACTACGACGACTCTACGCTCACCGAAAACACCCGATGTGCCTATCCCATCGAGTACATCGACAACGCCAAGATCCCCTGTCTGTCTGAGAACCATCCTAGCAACATTGTTCTCCTGACCTGTGATGCTCGCGGCGTCCTCCCCCCTATTTCCAAGTTGAACAGCGCCCAGACCATGTTCCACTTCATCTCAGGTTATACATCGAAGATGGCTGGTACTGAGGACGGCGTCACGGAGCCCCAAGCTACCTTCTCCTCTTGCTTCGCTCAGCCCTTCTTGGCTCTTCATCCCATGCGATATGCCAAGATGCTGGCGGACAAAATCGAGCACCACTCAGCCAATGCTTGGCTGCTAAACACCGGCTGGGTTGGCGCTGGTTACGTCCAGGGCGGCAAGCGCTGCCCCCTCAAGTACACTCGCGCCATCCTCGATGCCATTCACTCTGGCGAGCTTGCCAAGTCCGAGTACGAGACGTACGATGTCTTCAACTTGCAGGTGCCCAAGACCTGCCCTGGAGTACCGGACGAGCTTCTGAACCCCAAGACGGCATGGACGGCCGGTACCGACAGCTTCGACCAAGAGGTGCGCAAGCTGGGCGGGCTTTTCATCGAGAACTTCAAAAAGTACGAATCGGAGGCCACGCCCGAGGTGAAGGCGGCCGGCCCCGCTGTTTAAAGAAGAGCAAATTGCTTCACGGCAAAGAAAAAACTGTTTCCGGAATACTCTCAGTAGGCCACCATTATGATACCTGGTTGTGTCACAGGAAGAGCTCCGCAGATTGACACTGATGGCGGGCTGAAGCGAAACGCTATACGCTACACCACATTGCTACGTTCGAAAATGGGCAATGATTGGGAGAGTACAGACAGCTCCTTATTGGACCTGCTGTAGAATTTTCTATTTTTTGAAATGTGAACATGGATCATGACATAAATAGTTTGTTTGGGAGGAGAAGTTTCGATTAATTGTGTTCGAAGTTGTGTTCGAATAGATGAGACAGCTTGAGCGGAAACAATTACACTTTCATCGGAAAAAATAATCCTTTTGCCCCTATCCAGTATTTCGATGTGACTGAAATGCTATGCCTCGAATATAGCGTCCGCAAGTATGCTTTTCTCATTAGTACAGCGACTGAAGTTCTTAGACAGCAGCAAAGGGAAGCGTCAACTAGATGCCTAGCGCTTGTCAGAGCCCCGTGACTATATAACTACCCGAACGTAAAGTTTTACTTTTGTGCATGAGCTCAGTCTCCGTACAAATGGAGAATACGCTGCGTGAATGATACTCTAGAGAAGTATCAGGGGATGACCTCGGACGCCCATCGCCTGGATGTATACCCACCTTCTAGGTATGCTTAGGCGTTTTGAGTAAGGTATACCGGTACCGCTCGTAATAACCTATGTACATAATCAGGTATCTGTTCAAATGGATCATTGAGCACCCTGTGGTCTAAGACGGTTCAATAATTATAGAATTTAGAACATCTGACCAAAATAAAGATCTCTGATCATTGTTTATACCAGCGACTGCTCTACTTTCAAAGGCATACCCCGGGGGTAGGAGATATGTATACGGTCATCTCAGGCGTGGGGGATCCTCGGTTAATTCCCTGGCAGTGGTGTAGGCTGTAATCTTGGGGAACCCGCGCGGGCCAGCAGTGATGCAGGTGCATCCCACTGGAATCCCAGGCGCTGGCGGGGCTGCTTTAAGGGTCTTGGCATTGCGCGACGACGTTTTCGCCGACTTTGGAACACAGATCTGGGAGCTGCGGCGGACTGACTTCACCTCACCAGAATACTTACCTGCCGCGGCGTTCCAAGCTGGTAGCAACGCGATTAGTCGCCTCTCCCTCCCCCATTGCTTTGGGGCCGACAATGACCAGTCGTCGAGATGGATCAAGACTGGGATGAGGTACGTCTACGCTGCTGCTTCATACCGAGGGATGCTAACGAACCTCCCAGGTCGCCCGCATACCTTTCCCGCCGCCTGGCCTGCGCGCCAATATCACTCCCGTCGCGACCTTGGCATTCGATACGAACCAGGAACTGCTGTGGACAGGCAATGAATACGTGCGTTTCGAATCGACAAGAGTTCCCGAGAGTCCCCCGTCGATAGTCTCGCTAATATCCTTTTCAGGGTCGAGTCTCTTCCTTCTACGGCACCAAACTGCAGCCGTATACGTCCTTTAAAGCGCACACCTCTCAAGATGGCGCTGTGCGACAAATATTGTTCAACGACAAGGGGGTGGTCGTTTTGGGCTCCCGCAGTGTGCATATGGCGAACCGACGGGGCTTAGCTTTGTGGTCAATCAGGTGGGAATCACACTGAGCAGTCCCTCTTTTGGAATACACAGCATGCTTACTAGAGGATCAACAGGCACGAGTACCTTGTCTTGGTCTCATTAGAACAACACGCTGACGACGGACAGACACGAAGACATGAAAGAGCTCCGATGTATGAGTTTTACCTCTAAGGGCACGACAGAGATTCTGGTCGCGGGCGAGCAGGACAAGATGTTTGTCATTGATACAAATAGGGGAGAAATAACGAAACAAGTATGTATCGTGAGGGAATGTAATATTATCACGATACAGTCTGAGGCTAACCGCCTGTCCGAAGGTGCCAACCGACCACGGATACAAGATCATGAGGAGGAGCCGGCACATCTGCGCAGCGACGCCAACGGGCGCTGTGCACATCATCGACTCTCTCACTCTCCAAGTGGTTAAAGTTTGGAACGCGCATACGGCCGCCATCAATGATATGGACGCACAGCATGACTTCATCGTGACCTGCGGGTATTCTCTTCGGCAGCAAGGTAACTATATGCCTGACCCCTTCGTCAACGTCTTCGACCTTAAGAATATGGTGTCCATGTCGCCGATGCCATTCCCCGCGGGAGCTGCCTACGTGCGCATGCATCCGCGCATGTCGACGACAAGTATTGTCATGTCACAGATTGGCCAGATGCATGTGGTGGACCTGATGAACCCCAATACTAGCAATGTCCGTCAGGCCAACAGTCTTTCGTATTTCTCCATGATCGAGATCGCGTCATCTGGCGAAGCCGTGGCTCTGGCAGACGGAGACTGCTATATACATCTCTGGGGTTCGCCCAACAAAATTCATTTCGCTGAGTTCCCCACGCCTGTGGAAATGCCAGACGCAACGAGCGTGCCGCGAATGGATTTTGATTCTGACCAGTAAGCTTGGTCGTATTGGTTAAGAAGCTCACCTGTGGCTGACTGGACGAGTAGGCCCTTGAGTTCCGTTGGCATGCCGTACTATAGAGAAGTATTGCTGTCCGCATGGCCTGGTAACATGGTAGCTGAAGTGGGCGCGCCGCCCTTCAAAATCGACTCGCAGCTTTTTTCGACACTTGCGGAGAGAGAATGGGGTTATTACGGTAAAAACACCCGATCAAATCGCCGGAATCAGGTCGAGAACACGCGTAGCAACGATAGTCCGCAGAGCTCTATGCGGCGTCCCAAGTTTCTCAGCGAGAAAGCGAGAGAGATGGCCCACTCCCCGGCTGGAACGCCAGCCCCTGAAGAGGTCGTTCCTGAATTCCCTACGGTTCTACCAGACAACAAGTTGGAAAGCCATAAGATCGAGGTGCCCGACCTTTATCAGAACGTGGAAATCAAGTATAGCAGATATGGCATCGATGATTTCGACTTCGGGTACGTCCCTGTATCGCACTGACACTTGGGCAGATACTGACGAGATAAAGGTACTACAACAAAACGCAGTATTCCGGTCTTCAGAATCATATTGTCAACGCATACGCAAACCCTCTACTTCAAGTGATGTATTTCACTCCTCTCATCCGAAATATAGCACTTCAACACGTGGCAACGGCCTGTGTCGATGAGTTATGTCTGTTGTGCGAGATGGGCTTTATATTCGATATGCTCGATAAGGCGGAAGGCGAGGCTTGTCAGGCATCTAACCTGACCAAGACATTGAGTCACAATCCAGAAGGTGGGTTGGGGATCACCGGACCCTGACTAGAAGATCATGGTTGAATTAACGATTGACAGCTGGGAAGTTGGGGTTACTGGAAGAAGAGCCTCACTCGACTCGTACTATGATGCTGCAACAGCTCACGCGCTTCCTTCTTCGGCAAATGGCCCAAAATTATAGCGTGATGGCCAGGTCTCATCCGGTTGGTGACGCCGTCGCGCCGCGTCCTACTGCGTTTGAAGAATTATTCCAGACATCTGCAGTTAGTTCTATTCGATGCATGAATTGCAGGAGCGAAACGACGAAACCAGATACTACTATGGTCAACGATCTGTTGTACCCACCCAATGTGCGCTTCGTCCACGCGATACCACATAATACTTACAGGCTAACATTTTCCAGAAGTCCGGGCATAGGAATCCACGCGTCCGATCCACTACATTCTCTCAGATATTGAAGAACAGTATCGAAAGGGAAGTCACTAATAAGGGATGGTGCCAAAATTGCCATCGGTATCAGTCACTGGCTACCAGGAAGACTATTCAGACGGTGCCAAGTGTACTGATGCTCAACACAGCGATCAACACGAATGAGCATAAACGCCTGTGGGCAACGCCCGGCTGGCTTCCAGAAGAAATAGGCATTATAATCGACAATGGACAATTCTTCTGTTATGAGGGGGAGGATTTGAAGTTGCACCTACAACGTGGCATCCACGTCGTCACAGTGTATTCACTAACTAGTATCGCTGTCAATATTGACGGTGGCCGGCAGCAACAGTCTCACCTGGTTGCCATGGCCAATGGTAAGGCTCCATTAATTGCAGACTAATAAGCCTGGGTCAAAGCTAATCCCAATGACAGTTGCTCATTCTGCGCCGGTCGCCCCGAGCCAGAACTCATGGTATCTATTCAACGACTTTTATGTCCAGCCTGTCCCAGCTAAGGAGGCTTTGACGTTCAATACGTCCTGGAAAGCACCGTCTGTTCTCGCATACCAAGTAAAATCTGCCAACAATAAGCTGGATTCAAGCTGGAAAGATAATCTAGACTCGAGGCTGCTCTATCTGGATCTACAGCCCAATAGACCCGACAAGACATATCGGACTTTGGATCAGGAGACAGAGCCGGCAGGACCCAATACTGTCATTGCCATTGATACCGAGTTTGTCAAAACCTCACAACCAGAGGTCGAGATGCACTCAGATGGTGATTCAAAGATCATCAGGCCAATGGTGCATGCCCTAGCTAGAACATCAATCGTTCGAGGCGCTGGAATGGAGGAGGGTACGCCTTTTATCGATGACTATATCACAATCAACGAAAAGGTCGTTGATTATCTCACGACATATTCCGGTATCACAGCTGAAGACCTCGACAAAAGTACAGCTCAACAAAGAGGACACAACTTGGTTCCTCTCAAGTTCGCATACAAGAAGATATGGATTCTTCTGAACCTAGGCTGCAAGTTCCTCGGCCACGGGCTGAAACAAGACTTCCGAGTGATCAACATTCACGTACCCAAGGCTCAGGTGATTGATACTTCGGACCTTTTCTACATCCGGGAACGTAGGCGCAAGCTCAGCCTGCAGTTCCTGGCACACATGCTTCTGAAGGAAGATATTCAATTGACGACGCACGATTCGATCGAGGACGCTAGGACGGCGCTCAAATTGTACCGCAAATATCAGGAGTATGATGAGGCAGGTATCTTCTTGACGATGCTCAACGAGATATACATCAAGGGCCAGGCGATGAATTTCCGCCCGCCTTCAAAAACTATCGTCACCGGCCCTGCTGTTACGCCAGGAGAGGTTACCGGGTCTGGGACAGGTGCTATTGCCAGGACAGACACGCCGCCAGTGGATATAGTGGGAGGCGCCCCGACGACACCAGTCAGGAGGCCCGTAACGATCGGGACCCCAGGGTCGACGCCGCTGAGAGGAGAGACACCCCTGCGAGAGACGACGACAAAATTCGCTTAGGGGTCCTTTGTGGAGAGGTCTCGGAGAGCGGGGATACGGCTCTCAGATTTGGGTGATGATAGGGACAAATGTTGGGGGAAGCGCAAGTGGAAAGTGAATGCGAAGGCCCCTGTAGGTGAGGTGATGTTTTGCACTCCACCGCCTTCGCCGCCGCCTTCGCCCCAGCCTTCGTCGCCGTCTTGAGGTCTGAGCTTGGGCTGTAAGGGTTCGATCGATAGCAAAGAGATGAAGTCCAGGCTCTTGGTAGGATAACGGGTGAAATGTGGGGGATGCTGCGTGTGGACAGCCTTGGTACGGTAGGTGATAGGATTAGAAAAGAAAGCGACAACTTTGAGTCAATTTTGAGAGGCTCGCATGAGTATATGAAGTGCTATTACGGAGATTTGAGACATGAGGAATAAACCACTGTGACCACCCGAGGAGGACTTGGCACCAGTACGCCTTGTGGACTTGAACTGTAAGGGTTAGTCCCGCAAGCTACTATCACCACTTTGGCGTTCAGATGGTGCTGGTCCTCGTTACTCCACCCCTTCGTTCCCGAACCCCTCCCTCCATTGGCCGGCAGTCGCTCTGGCGGTCGGTGTCCGTTTGGCGGGGGGTTTTTTTTTCTGCCCCAAATGCAATGAGGGACGGGGTGGGTTCCTCATTCGGTACTTATTATAAGCTACAGTTTGCTCTTATTCGCGAAAATCCATCTTTTCTAAACGCATGCCAGCAGTCTGAGTACCGGTGCCTCTTTTCATCCCCAGAAATACTTTTAGACCGTCTGCATGTGCGCGGTGGGATCATCGGTACCGGGACCGGTCCTCTTGTGGTTTCCTTTCTTATTCACCTAGGCGTTCTGTCTCTGCTGCGAGTTTATAAACCGACTGATTGAAAGGCCGTGGCAGACGCAGGCATCACTGCGACATCTGGACAAGACGTATTGGCATAATCGTCCTATGTTGGAATTATCTACGATTCATATCCTGGCCCAGGGTCTTGTCCGGTGATTATATCGATCATATCACCGGCGGTGCAACTTGATTTGCTGTGCGTCAACCGTGAACACACTCGAGTACCTTTCTCCCAGACCAGCGATTATGGCGTACGCCATGGATCCTAAGATCCAACCGGTGATTATTATCGGCGGCGGGCCGGTTGGCCTGTCTGCTTCTATTGCGCTGTCGTTGCGGGGGATCGAGCATCTGCTCTTCGAGAGGAGACCGGGGACCAGTATTCATCCTAGTACGTGTGAAAACATCAATTATTGCCTCTGGCTCCTTGCTTCAACCCTCACGTACATGTCTTGAAATCGAGGTTTTTTGGGCGTCACTCTACTGATCGTCGTGGGACGATCTCCAATTCCCGACTTCTCAGGGAGAACTCAAAGTCAAAATTCGGAGGGGGAGTCACTAACTGGAAAATTGTTGTTTTACAGAAGCCGTGGCTTACAATCCTCGCACGGTTGAGTTCTTTCGCGAGCTAGGCGTCGAGGCAGATGTACTGGCGCAGAAGGCACCGGCGGACTCGGTCAGCCGGACGAGCTGGTGGACGGGGATAGGGGAGGGTGGCAAGAAGATATGGGAAAGGGGTGCGGTGAGTATTTTCAGCTTTTGAGAGCCGTTTCCGTGGGAGTTTTTTCTCTTTTCCTTATGAAGAAAAAGAAAATCCGGAAGACACGACGTTACGTATGGGTTCTTGATGCTCCCAGTCGCGGCCGGTCTCCCTGGAAGCTTGTTCAATCTCTCTGAAGACGATGACTCTGTACTGATCCTCGATTATCCCAGTGGTGTGGCAATGCCCGGACAAGACAAGGCATAGGCAGCGTCGACGGCTCCTCAGCCGTCGGAGAAACTCAAGACAACAGAGGCAGCTACGAAGAAGCCAGCTCGGCTGAGTACGTCGTGCTGCCACAGATACGCGCCGAGCCGATCCTGCTGAAGCGCGCCCGAGAGCTGAATCCTGGCGGTATCCGGCACGAAAGTCAGGTCGTGGACGTAATTGAAGCCGAATCTGGGAGCGACGACGAGGAGACATTCGTCACTGTTACAGTCCAGCACTCTTCTCAGCCTACGAAACCAGAGACGCATCAGACACAGTCACAGCGGGCTTCGTTTCGCGCGCGGTACGTGTTGGCGTGCGATGGGGGTCGGTTCGTGGCGGATCGACTGGGGATTCCGTGGCAGGGACCGCGGGGTGTCAGTGAGTACATACATGCTCAGGGTCTTGTCATTTGAGAAGAGGTGTTTTTTGTTTTGTTTTCGAATATAAGAAATATCTAGGGCTACAAATCACAGACTCGCGGCTAACCTATGACACACAGTGAATATGGTTTCCGCCCACATCCGCGCGCCCCTATCTACAAAGCACGACGCGAGCTCCCTTATCACCTGGCTCATCAACCCGCTCCGAGGCGGCACCATCGGGACCGGGTACCTCTACCACCTCGGCCCCTACCCCATGAGGCCCTCCGCCGGTGACGGTGGCGAAGAGTGGATGTTCGCCTACGCAGCCGGGCCCGGCGAGGATGCAGACATCGCCGCGATGAAAAGGCTCGGGACCTACGGCCCCGTGCTCCGGAACCGGAACAAGAAAGGGGAAAAGGAGGCCGCGTATACTCCCGAGGAGGAAGCAGCTATGAAGAAGCTCCTCGAGAGGATGCGCGGCAGCCTTGGCCTCCCAGACCTGCACCCAGAAGTCCTGAGCGTCAGCGACTGGCGCGTCGACGCCGTCGTCACAGAGCGCTACGCCAGCCCGCAGGGCCGGGTCTTCCTGCTCGGCGACGCGGCCCACCGCGTGCCGCCGTGGGGGGCGCTCGGGCTGAACACCGGCGTGCAGGACGTGCAGAATCTGGTCTGGAAGCTGGATCTGGCGCTCCACGGCTTCGGTGGCGGTGGTGTCGGCGTCGCAGCAAAGGAAGAAGAGACAGGCAGGCAGCACCGGGGAAGAGACGCGTTCGCCCCTCTCCTCGCCAGCTACGAGGCCGAGCGCCGCCCCATCGCGCAGCGCGTCGCCCGGACCTCGCTCGCGAACCTGCAGCAGCACGGCCTCGCCATGGACCGCGCCCTCGGGATCGACGTCGCGGCGTCCGCGCCTGACAACGCCGCCGCCCTGCGCCGCTTCTTCGACCCGGGGCACCCGGAGCACGGTGCCGTCCGGCGCGCGGTCGTGGACGCGCAGCGGGTGCTGGATTCGGAGTTCTGCGCGCTGGGGGCCGAGGTGGGCTGGTTCTACCGCGACGTCCCGGTCCCGGAGGCGGGCAGGGACCGGGACCGGGACCGGGACGAGGGGCCGGATGCAAGTCATGCCGGGGCCTTGGTTCGTGGCGCGGACGGCGGTTGGGAGCTGGATCAGCTCGTGTATCACCCGTCCACGATCCCGGGCCATCAGTGTCCACATGCGTGGCTGCTTCGTCCCGGATCACCGACCAAAATATCGACCCGCGACCTAGTCCAGCCAGCTAGGCTGCTCCTCCTCGCGCTCGACAGCCGGTGGAGGAAGGCGGAGCGGAGAGGCACCCAGGTTGAAGTCATTGGCGGTACGGACACAGACGCGCTGGAGGACGTTAACGGGGCTTGGGCTCGACAGTGTGATGTGAATGGTTCTGGTGCCGTGCTCGTCCGGCCAGACCGCATTGTTGCCTGGAGGGCGAAGGAGTTCAGCGAGGAAGTCATCGCGTCCTGGGATGCTATTGTGAACCAGGTACTGGGACTCGGGTCATAGAAGTTAGACATCGGAAGACATAGACCAGCTCCCCGAGGCATTGAGTCCTATCAGAGCCCGATCACATACGGGGCAAACAATTAGGTACTTTGCTTTGCTTTCTTCGACGATCCAACTGATAGTCAGTATACCCTTGGGCTATGAGATCGTTTTTTAACATTTTAGATGTATCCGAGCCTCCTCAACTAGGCCTGACTATTCTAGCGATCGATAGTTCATCGGCTCTTATTAGTACAGCGGCTTTATGTGCTGCATATAAAACGGTAGATCTCATGAAATGTACATGAAGGGAACAGTCGAGAATCCTCTTATGCCAGTACTCCGGGGGAGAGGACTCCAAATTTGTGTATCGGGCAGAGAAAGATAGAGAATCCAATTCGTTCATCGCTTGCTACATATAAAGAGCGACTGTTATTGCATGATTGTTAATCGAGAACCTGGCTCCGTACGTCACACGAGCATTGAGAAGTAGACACACTACAAGAACGAATATCAGCGCATACTCAGTCTATCTTTCTTTTTGGCGTTTCGTCTGACTACTAGCTGATGCTAGAGCACGTATACATTCGCAAGAACCCCAATTTCTCAAATAGGTTAGGGTCTCCTCGATCTTTGCGTCGCCATGGCGCCATGAATTAGCCTCCTAGGCCACTCTGTTTCCCCAGATCCCTCGAATGGTGTGGGCTTCTTTGTATGCCGACCAGCCAAGTTATAAGCTCTTATGTCTATTTCGGACCAGTAGCGGAAGAAACCACTAGACCCTTAAGCATCCTCATCCGTGATGAGCTTCGTAATTTTACCAATAGCAATCGTTTGACCCTGCATTATGAGTCAGTCATGATCTTCGACACAACAAGTACAACCAAGGCTTACCTGGTCTCTCAAAGTGAAACGGCCCATTTGTGGGTAGTCTTCGAACTTCTCTATGCAAACTTTGCCTGAACCACCAATGACCTCCATGCGGGCGATGATACTGTCCCCCTTCTTGGCGTGAGTGGGTGGCGCCTTACTCTTCCTGCCCGTGCCCTTTTGTAACTTATGTAGTAACGCTGCAAACGTGACCTCTTCCACGGCAGAGTGAACGTGAACGACACAGTTGAATCCAGCGCTGAGAATGCTTTTCAGCTCTAAGATCCTTATTTGAGCCTCGAATGCCGATACATTATGAACCAATCGCTTCGGCGAGCAAAGGACGAAACCTGGCGCAATATCCTCGTCTTCGATACCACGTAGACGGAGACGAACTTGATCACCACATTGGGCGATTTGCGTTTCTTCTTCCGTCTCACCGTAGATGGCGGCAATGTCGATCTTTTCTCGGTTGGGCATCATGATGAGGCTCATGCCCTTTTTGCAAACACCAGCCTCGATCTTACCTTCTACCATAGTACCCATATCTCTGTACTTTCCACTGATTGCCATCATGAATGGCGCATTTGTCTTGCGTTCGAGGGCCTGCATGTTGTCGAGGTACTCAAGAAGCGAGGGGCCATCATACCACTGAGCGACACCCTCAGGAATCCGGTCCTTGATGCCCATGGTCTGCTGAGCAGCGATCGGCATGAAGAAGACGTCGGTCTTCAAATTATAGCCAGTTCCCTTCAAGAACTGGGACAGCTTCGTGGTGCACTCCTTGTACCTATCATGCGACCACTCTACCGTGGGGTCATCCATCTCTGTTTAAAATAAGTCCGGTCAGCGATTTACCTTGATTTGCAATTCCTTCCCGAGGTTTCGACTGCATCGAGAGCCGTAAATTAATGAGGAAAAGAAGAAATGGGAGGAAGGGAAGTGCAGTAAATCACAGATCCAGGGGCACATACTGTTGATCACGACCACAAGTTTGTTCACACCCTGTGTCTTGGCAAGCATAGCATGCTCACGTGTCTGTCCACCCTTCTCGAATCCTGTCTCGTATTCACCCTTGCGGGCACTGATGACGAGAATGCCAACATCGGCTTGTGAGGCACCTCCGATCATGCTTGGTACATAGGTCTTGTGTCCAGGCGCATCAAGGATAGTATAGCGGCGCTTTTCGGTTTCGAAGAATCCTCGGCCTACCTCGACAGTCTTACCCTTGGATCGCTCTTCTTTGGTCAGGTCAAGCGCCCACGATAAATACCACGTTTCTCGTCCCATGTCCTTGGCCTCTTTCTTGTTCTTTTCGAGGGTTCTCTCGTCAACCATGCCTGTGGCATAGAGAATTGAGCCTCCCAGAGTACTTTTTCCAGCATCGACGTGGCCAATGAAGATGATGTTGACGTGCTCCTTGCCGTAGATCTCCTTCAAAGTTTCATCATCGACGTCAGCAGCTTGGTCATTAGCAACTGCGTTCGCGTCACGAGCAGCGGCAGCTTTAGCGCTTCTTGAAGGGCTAGATCGTCCAGATGAGGGCGTAGGTGACGTCTTCCCACTAGAAGCCTTGGTGGACTGGGTAGTCTCACCAGTCTTCTCGATGGCCTTTGCAGCCTTCGCCTTGGCACCAGCTTCGGCAGGCGTGTCCTTTTCGGCAGACTTTTCTGAGGCGGCTTCTTTCTTGGGCTCGTCTTTGGGTGGCGCTGGTACGCCAATGGACAGAACTTTGGCGGCTTTTGGCTTGGGCGCATCACCCCCTATGCTCAGAACTTTGGTACCTCCCTCCTTGGTGGCGACAGGCTTATTCAAGTCGGCGGCAGGGGCAGCAGGAGCATCACCTTGTTCAGGACGCTTTGCGATGGTGGGGACTGCCTGGGGCTGGGACTGTTGGCCTTGTTGTGCTTGCGGCTGCTGCTGATATTGAGGATACTGCTGGCCTGAAATATGGAGTCAGATGAGCTGAACTGGGAGATCGCAAGTATATGAAGTGTTTTACCGTAACCTTGATATCCTCCTTGTTGACCATAGACAGCGCCGTAGCCCTGGCCATACTGATTGAAACCTCCTCCTTGGGCACCACCATACTGAGGGTAATAGCCCTGGCCGCCGTAGTAGCCCTGCTGGTATTGGTTTCCATAGCCCGCACCGTAGCCTTGACCCGGTTGGAAGCTCTGAGCATTCGGCTGGAAAGAGGCAGCGCCGGGTCGGAAAGAGGGCGCATTTGCGTTGGGCTGGTTATTCAGGTTCATCTGCTGAGCCTGGCGAGATAAGTTGTCGTCCTGAGCAGCAGGATCATCCTCCCATGAATTCAAATCAGCCATGGTTGCAATATTCAAGCAGATTCGAAGTTGCTGGTTGAGCGGTGTAGAATGTAGATACGGCAAGCGTAAAAGGTGGTAATTTTTTCGGATGTCGAGGTTGGTGCGCGACCGCGGGATCGAGCAATAAAGGAAAGTCTTCGTTCGGATTGGGATTGACAAGCCAGCTGACGTAGGATTCTACCTAAGAAGAGACCGAGTCCGTGAGTCAGACAGGGTGAGCACTGCCTGGGCTTTGCACGGACAGATTTGGGCACCAAGGTCTGGAGGCGAGAGAATGGGAAAGGCCAAGAATGATGGATGAATTCCCTTCTTTCACCTGCAAGGACGTCGCCGCACAGGTTTTGCACAGGTTCGGGCTGGCAGGCCTGGAGGTGTGGCAGGGCGATAGCGGGGTTATTCCTTGAGCCATTGGAGCCGCCAGCCCCGCCAATGACGGAACAACAAGCCCCTCCATGCCCCTCCAAGAAATAATACAGTGTTTATACTGCCAACAGGCAATGCTATACGCACTGTACTTAGGCACCTGCTCCAAATCGTTGGTGCTTGCAGTGGCCCAAGCTTACTCTGTTTCCAGTGGACCTCACCAACCCCATTTACCAGAACATCAGGCAACTTCCACTCAACGACCTCGTTAGCTGGGGACATACGGCAATCGCACTGTACAGGAACGTGCATGAATTGTGTGTTGTTGGCAGCTTTGATACAACTCGCGATTCACGCTCAATGGGTTTGGCATTAACATTGAATTATCTTTCATAACTACAACCTCAATCTTGACAGATTAGGCACAAGGCAGTATTCGAATTGATGTTGCCCTTCATGCTGACGACGCGATCTTTTGTTTCTTTCGAGGGAATTAAGCTTCCGGTCAATCTCGAGAGCTACCGTTGGGAACAATTGTAATGGATGCCTTTTTAGCAAGGCTGTCCTACCAAGCCACCAGCTACGCCATACGATCATGCCTCGCTCTCACCTCGACCTACGTTGTGAAGCAGAGCTCGAAACTACTGCAGGCAAGTCTGGTTTACCTAATCATCATTCTACGCCCTTTAAGATCTACTTGTTCTAACTAGGTAGCAGGTTATAGACGACCGCCCCCTGCGCACAGAGCTAGGCCACTTACAACGTCGTCTAGCTCGTAAAATAGAGGTAAGGCACACTCCTCATTGCCAGGATGGCAGTATGATGAGTCACCTCACGCCCTTCAAATGGCTATAACTCCACGAAGCTGACCCGTCACCAGTTGGTTTCACCTATCCTGGAATCCATCGAACTTCGCTTCACTCGTGGCTACTCTGCTTTGAAAACGGTCGTCCGTACAGCACAGGCACTAAGAGGAGACATTGAGTCCCTCGGGGAACGCTTGAAAGCAGCAGCACTCGACCATGAATTCCAGCAGAGTTCCCCCAAGGACCCGGACTCGAGAAAAGTGGCAGCAGCCCGACGTGTTGAACTTGAGAGCATCATTCTCGAAATAAAGGAGGTTATCACCAACATTGATGATGCTGTACCCCTGATCAATCTTTGGGTCTCCGCTATTGGCGGAATCCAAGCCCCTGCGACCTCTTTTTCGCCTTCTCGCTTGTTGCAGGCCAGTATGCTGGTGAACGTAGGCGACATGCAGTTTATACTGGATTCGAGTCAGCCCATGCAAATTGGCCCGGACTTCACGTTGTCTATGTATATGCTGTTTCGGGGACATGCCTCGACTGATGCATCTGCAGAGCCCTATGGCCTTGAAGAAGGGCAAAGAAAACCCATGTGGCAGGAGGTCATTCACAAGGCACGAATAAAGCTTTGTCGAGTTCCTATTCAGAGCCAGCTACCTCTCGACAGTGGCACAGAGATAGGGGCAAATTCTTCATACGCCTACCAGCTCATGATTGTGGAAGATCTTGATGATGGGCGAGTGCATAACCATGAGCAGGGAGCACCTCAGCCAGCACCATACGATGGGGTATTACTAGCTGGCATTCGCGAACGTCTGCCCATCTGTCAAATATCAAAGATGTTCTACGCAGATGTTGGGAGGATACTCAACATCAACAATGGAGACGGCGCTTCAAGCAATCCGGTATTGCTTTTGAAGAGAGATTTACAGGCACAGCCGATTCACCCGATGTCAGACTCGTCCTCTGAGCAAGCAGGTGCCGCTTGTTTCATAGGAGATGCCGACAATCGTGAAGTGTCTAATTGCAACTTGTCAGAAGGGGATTCCCAGGATGACATCGAGCGACAGATCCAACAAGAAATCGAAGCAAGGGGAACGATACTTGACGTCCCCATAACGTCCATTGAGAATGTCCGGCCTGCATCAAATGATGAGATTTGGGGGTTACCACCTGATCTTGACCCCGAATGGATAGCTTTAGAGGTCTTTGAATTCGACGACGAAGCTGACTCTACCGACGAAGACGACCCGACACCAGAAGACGGCGCCTCAGCCATAAGCAAGCATAGTCAACCAAAGTCTATATCCCGTCCATCCGCCGACCACAATCTCATCACACAGCTGAACAGGATGAACATTGCCTCATCACGACCCTCATCCCTCGACTCCCGTCCACAATCACCTACTGACACCCACACATTGACCTCCAACGGAGTCTCACCTGTCCACGCTGAGACCTTGCTTGAGCGCTCCCCCTTCGGCGCCATTACAACATCGCTCTCGCTCCTCGAGATGCTGCTCCGACTCACTAGCCTGCAGGAGTTCGAGCAGACGACGCATCTCGCGATCCCGGATCACGTGCTCAAGTTCTACCTCGACGAGTCTGCGTCAAGTAGCGGTCTGCACGGACGCCAGCGCTGGGAGGCTGGGGCCGAGGCCGAAAGGAAGGTTGGGTTTGATCCATATGCAGATGCGGCCGTGTGAGAATTCACGATGCTGTAGGAAGAACGGGCCGGTGGCGGAACAAGGTATACCGCCATGATATGGAGGCATTGGGGGACGATAATTGTACAAAAGATTGTAAGCATGAGCACTGGCGTTTAGATGAAACTGCATGGCATTGGTGTATGGGCGCTGGTAACTACAGTTTCTATGGGAAATGATTTTCAAGATGATCGAAAGTTTTCTCAACAAGCAACCTTCTCGATCGTGAAGCCTGACCTACATGATTTGACCGAAAAGGGCATCGAAATCCCACAGTAAGGATAACACAGTCCACCAATGATGATATCTCATTGTTCATTTGATCGATTTACCCTCTGGCGACAGCCAGCCAGCAAAGTAAAACCACGACTAATGAATGTACCAATGTCTTGGCAATAGTAGATCGATTTGGTACAAACAGGGCTCACTGCAGTTTTCTAAATACATAGCAGTCTTTACTTTATACAATCCCCCAGCCGCCCATACCCATCGTATCATACAACTACAACTACCCTGGAACCCACGCTGAACCACACGGCCTCACTTCCGCTTCCCACCTGCGTTCGGGTGCGACAAGTTCGCTCGTGCCGCCGTGCCCTGCTTGTGCAGCTGCTGCCGCTTATCCCAGACACCAGATCTCCCCTCCACCACGGCCACGATCTCCTGCCCGAAGCGGTGGGCGAACTGGGCGCGGCCGGAGCCCGTGGACCGCTTCCTGTTGACGACGTCTAAGATCCACATGACGGCGATGCGGCGGCGGGCGCGCATGGGCATCGGCTCGGGCAGCTCGAGCGCCTGGCCACCGCCGGCCGCGCCCTTGAGGGCCTTGATGCGGACTAGCGGCGCCACCGAGTCGATCGCCAGCGTCAGATAGAGCAGCGGATTCAACGGGAGATGCGAGGCGGGAGGCGCGCCGGGGAGGAGCGGCCGCAGGGGGTTGGTCTTCGGGGGGGGAGAGGTGCGGAGGTAGTTGAGGATGAGGGACATGTGCTGTTTTTGTATGGGTTAGCTTATTGGTGTCCCTGGACTTCGTCCTCTGGTATTCCAGCGCATGCGGGCGGGACGGAACAGGAGAAAACGTACCCGTTGCGCCTTGCTCAGCTTGCCGTCGCGCATCAGCAGCTTCGTGACCTGGTCGATGACGGGGTGCTGGCGGTTCTGCAGTTGGGCATTCTTGCCAGGCCGCTCGGGCAAGTGAAATTTGAGCCCATCATCGTACTCGCCGTTGATGCTGCCGCCTTCCGCAGCTCGCTCGAGCGTCGCGAGAGCTTCGGCGTTGACGAAGTTGGGCGCGAACGTCTCGACCGTGAACGGCTCAGCGGAGGCGCTTCCTTGGGTTGAAGAGGGTCGCGGTGGCGGTATAGAGGCGTCGTCGGAGGGCGGGTAGTTAGTCGTGTCGTTTGTGAGTCCCCGCCTGGCCACGAGAACGCCGGCTCTGTGTATTCGCTCGGGACTGGCTCGCAATGGGTGTGGTCGCACGGCGAGAGCGCGGGCTGTCCGCCAGGGACTCAGCTTTGACGACATAATGTCAATGTGGCAGAGCAGCTATTCCATAGATGAAGCACCATCAACTATGGCCCGTTAAGTCCAGGTGCTTTGTCGTGGTCGTGGAGCTAAAGCTTCTCGTCGTTTGGTTGGGTATGTCTCTACAAAATTATTTGGATATCACGGCTAGGGGTTATTCCGGAGAACAGGCCAAGAGCCAGATTGGGGCGACCTGCACCTGCAGGGCATCGGAAGGGATGTTTTGAGGCGCTAACCATATTCTGTAAGGTGCAGACAGCAAATTGTTCAGCCTCGTCCCGACGTTTCAGCCACAAGGCCAAGACACTTGCATTCAGTCAGCCACTGCTGTGTGTTTGCGGTTATGCCCGGACACGTGCTATGCAGTCATTCCGAGAGATCTCCTGGTATGTTGCTGTGGCCTACTTGATTAGTAACCAAGTTGTACATTGAGACATAGTCATCGTTTCTTTTCTTTTCTTTGTTTTGTTTTCTTCTCCTCCTACCCCAATAATCTTCCAAGCGCATAGCGCAAACGGCATGGACCGAAGAGACAACCCATCGCTCATATACGGCTTTACTTTCGCAGTGGGTCCATCTCGCTGACCGGTCCGTCTGTCGCATCATATCCCTGATCTGGTAGTATCCGGAGTCGTTGGCGATCACAAAATGTGTCAAAACCAGAACCCCTCAACCACACACAGCTGCATGCCATCGCATGCCTTGGTGCCAAGTAACGAGATCTACTATGCAGGCCAGTCATGAGCAAGAGTGACCGGGACAAGTGACAGACCTGTCCATTCGTGCCATGCCGCCATTCTGCCAAAGATTCACGTCCCGTGGCCCACTGACATGGCAAGCCCGGCTAAGCTTCTGGAACGAGAAGGTGCTTTCGCTGGTTCGCAGCCCATCAGCTTGACTTGCGACGGCGGTGAACTGGACCCTGGCCGCCAACAATGTGCGCCATGTCTTTCTCCCATACGAGCGGCATGCAGCTGGCTGTGTCTATTCGACAGAGGGCGTCGAGGAGAAGTCTTTCTCCGGCATGGGGGTTCCTTCTCGCAAATAGAGATATCGCCATCCCGCACTAAAAAAGGCCCGCGACTAGAATGGTTCAGGTTCAGCTTTTGTAATACATACCGGTTACATACTCGATTCGCATCACTTGTGATCTCCCATACTCATGTATGTATCGCGATTTCGGTACCCCAGGCTCGCAATGTCGTCGGCGGCGCGGGTCATGCGAAAGCGTCTGCACCTCACCTCCGCTGTCCCCTGCACCGCAAAGTTGCTGTCGATATGTACCATCCTGCAGAGCGGTAGCCGTGGGCGAGCATGTGGCACGAGGTCCGGGTTGGCCTTTTGTCCTGATTGGGGACCGGTCTGGGGAGCCTCAGCTCAAGCTAACGACCAGGTGGGTCGAAGGTGCATCGCAACGAACAGCATCCGAAGTCATGCCAGAGCCATGTCCTTGACGGTGAGCGCACTTTTGTCAGATCGGAAAAACCTCACTCGTGCATCCATCCCACGTTGCGCTGGCAAACCCCGATCTTGAGTGCTGATTCGCATCAACCCCGGCTTGCCTGAATGGAAGCTTGTGCATGTCCACGATGTACATCTTATCTGCGTATACATATGTAGGTACTTTGCTTCCAGCCCTGTTCCCTACCAGGTAGTGGAGTCACTCCAGTCGTCGTGGAGGGTACATAATATGGATAATGATGAGCGACCTGAGGTTCCACAAAAAGAAACCATCTGAATTAGTAGTGGTCATATCTCTCAGCCTCAGGCGTCTCATTCGGATCTTCTCAAATCTGCACTTGTTTCTTTTTCACCCCCAGCCAGAGTTCTCATGCATTTGACAAGTCCCTTGCACTCGCGCTACCCATGCAGCGTTAGTTACATCGGACCCAAACGTCCAGAACCTTCAGTAAAGGTGGGCGTTGCCTTGACAGGTCGTTCCGATGACGTTCGATCGGTGTGTGCCGTCGGACATGATGCAGAATAACTTGAGTCAAAAATCACGTTTCGCGGCTGGGAGGGCTTAGAGCAAGTACCAATTGATAGATGACAAAAACAGTAATGCGAGAGTGAGCCCTAACTCATCTCCAAACTCCTATCCAATGGAAAAAGACCAAGAAACACATTCGCAATAAAGAAGCAACAAAACCCTGCGCCGTTTTCCTTCCCCCGACCCGAGCTATATCCCAGCGCTTTTGACATCTGGACTTGACCCCACTTAATCCCATTAAGGGGGACTCCCTTGCTTCCATGGAAACGTGCAAGTATTTGCCGGTGAGCTGAAACTCCCAAGCCAGATCCCAGAAACCAAGAATCGATGAAATGTATGCGCCGAGTCCGTATTTGAAGTCTTGTATATCTGTTGTCAGTTGTCGCCGTGGGGCAGCCGGTCCTTTTCCGAACTCCGATTTGTGATCTCACGCATACAAAAGTGGCGACTCAATGACAAAATGAGCTTCGTAAACTGCTTGAGATAAGGGGGTACAGAATGAATGATAGGTGGCAGGAGATGTGAAGAGATGGAGAATGAGCTCAGGAGCACGCGAGCGAGTGTGTTATGTTCACCAGCTGCCCGCTGCCACGCTATCGGCCAGCCAGCTCAGCGCTGCCTCAGCTGCATCTTCCTTGGCATTGTTCAGATTTCTGCCGTCATACCAGAAGCGCGCATCGACTCGTTTGCCGTTTACTGTGACTATGCAGGACCATGCTGTACGACCACCTGTCCAAGCGTCATGTCAGTGGCTGATTGTTTGATTTCACCCTGTGGCCGATGCAGAAATGCAGGAATTTCAAGAGATAGGATTACCTCGTCTATCAGAGACAATTTGATAGTCTGGTGATGGGATTTGATAGTCGCGGCACGCTTCTATGTGAAGAAGTCAGTATCGCCACATCTATGCTTATCCGGAAGAGGACAAGGGGCGCTCTCACCTTCCAGTTGGTCCTGCCAAGGCGTGGACTGATGGCTGCTGTGGTGGCTTCGTGATGATGAGGGCATGGTGTGTTTCTTTAAGTGTCGGCGATGCTCTCTTTTGTCTGAGTTGAGAATGTAGGTCCTCTGGGACTCTCTCTAGAGATGGCTTATGACATGTAATGATAAGATGATTTGACGACGTGATCAAGAGTTATGAGCGATTTAGGACATCTTATATTTCGACGCATGAGTTTGTCGATGTTGTATATCCAATCAAAACGGAATGGATGGCGTATAAGTAGAACGACAGACAGCAGACCTCCAGACTAGACTTGACTTCTGATTTTCATCTGAAACCTGACCGTCAATGTTTGTACCACTGCTTTCTTTTCTTTTCTGGTCTCTTCCTGATTGTTGTATCTCGTTCTATCCCGTGTGCGTCTGGACTTGACTTAAAGGAGTAGTAATCACGGCTTACACAGGGTGAAGACGGGAGAAGAGGCGTTGGAGACGGGACAAGAGGACCACCTCCTTGTGGTCCAACGCTGAGCAGGCCCAGATATCTAAAGATAAGGTGATGGAGATGTTAACGAGCTCTGATCGTAGATGAATGATGTGGCAGGAAAGGATTAGCTGGCGCCGTCATGTAAGGCGTTTGTGCAACGAGGCAGGCAACGGCGGTGGGGAAGGAAATTATTCGGTGCAGGTCGCGGCATCATGCATCGCGGATGGTGTGAAGGGAAACATAAAAATCTTGGATCTGAAGTAAATCTCGAGGACTTCGAGCCCAGGCAAGGTTGTGTAAGGTAATGACAACGACGTGGGTGCAAGGACAAACTGTGGATAGCGGGCTTGAGACAGGCATGGACCGCGTGCGTGGGAGGGAGTTGAAGCGAGAGAGAAGATCCTTCCCGTGGCAGAGAGACACCGAGCAGCCGAGGAGCAGGCTTAGTTATCAACCAGAAAGAAAACACCTACTCTTGTATTCAAGACAGAAATGGAATTCGATCATCTCCTCTCGTCCACCTGTCCACCTGCCCAAGCTGCCCTAGCAAGCCTGGATCGGTTTGCTTGGATGCTTGTAGTAATAACAGTAAGGTGCATGATTGCTTTTTGTCGTCGACCCAGCACGGCCGAGACACCAGTCGTTTTCTCGTCCACGCCCCCCCCTCCACTCCTCCGTGGAGGAGCCTGGCGCTTCCTCATCCGGGAGAGCATGGTGACGGACGGATGGACTGTGACATGCGGCGTGCAACTGATTACCTACGAAGATAGGTAGGTGAGAACGGCATGGTGATGTAGTCGGTACCTTGGGCTCGTTTGCAGGGTGACATCAAGCAACTCTGGCCACCCTAGCTTCAACAAGCTGGAGATGGCGGCGGCCCACTCGAGCCGTGTAATTGGAGAAGGGGAGGGGGCCCAAAAGGAAAATGTCGAGTTCAACAATACACAGTAGGCAGAGCGGATGTTGCTAGCCCAGCAGGCAGGGTAATGTAGCTTGAGGAATGGGTTAAAGGTACAGTCAAAGGTACAGAGAGATTGAACACCTGTTGGGAGAGCGAGACCAGAGGAAAGAAAGATTCCCCGCTGTGATATTGTTAGGCTGACGGGCGGAGAGCGCGGAGAGCGCGCCTTACAGCTGCAAATCTCGCCGAAATCCATAATAAGCGCGTTTGCAGAATCAGGTCAAACGGCGCTGCTGTCAACATGCACGGTGTCGTCGTCGCCAGCCCCACGGCCGTGGCGGTCGATTTGCATCGCCATTGCCTGTCTTCGGGGTGAGAAGCAATATATCAGGCAAGTCACCAAATTGAGCCCGGAGGTCGCACGACAACGTCGCACTGCATGAGTCAACGTAGGAAGTACCTTGCGGAAATTTCTGGTTCGGATCGCAGATCAAATCATATCATGGATGCACTCGGCCGCATGGCAAGCCAGGTAGCAATACGTCTTCCGCAGGCCAACGAGGCTTTGCCCACAGCTGCCAAAGTCCCCCAGGTACGACGCACCTACGACGTTGCCTAGTTTCAAGGTGGCCGATCCTGAATGAGCGAGTACCGTACATCGTAAATACTGCGCGACCGTTTTCTGGGCCCAACCCCTCGGTCATCGCAAGCCACACAGCTCGAGGGCAGATTACTCGATCGCGAGATAAAACTTCCCGAATTTTGATCGCGCAGGCAAGTGGTTAAGCATAAGATGCCGCTCTCAATCCGGATGGAGCCGTATGCGTGCGAGGATGCATGCTTCTGTCGAGGGATGAAGCTTGTGCTAGTACTTTGAGGCGTGGATGTATTATGACTTCCTTTCGTCACGTTCTTTTCTACCCGATTGCTGAGATTCTGTCATGTCTGGATTGAGACATGTGCGTGTGTTCCTTTTCTCTCGACTAGGGGCTGTATCTGAGGAAGCCAGGGCGCTGGGCTGCCGATGACCCAGCTGATCGGAATCGTTGTCGCAGGGGTAAGCACAGGGGCGCGTGCCGATGATCCAATTGCAGATGAGAGAGGAGAACGTCGAATGATATAGACGAAACTTGGTGTCAAGCCCAACTTAGGCCCAGCTACACTGGTGTCCGCCATGGCACCATACTTTACGTATAGCTTGCCAGCGAAAAGTCCCCTCGTCAACACGTTGGGTAGGAACGGACAACCTGATATATTAAAGTTCCCATACGACCTGACCCATTCTGATCCATTCTGATCCATTTGTCGAGCTGCATGCTTAGGCTACAGCCCACGGAAGGAGGGTCCTTGGCCTCGCCTTTAGTATTGCTTTTCCACGACGCAGTTGTAGAAACCGGCTTCGTCCTAGTGGCATCCGTTCCGGGCAAGTACCACATAATACATGATGTGTGGTGGGTCGCAGAAAGACAATTATCCAGCAAGAGTGCTTAAAGATGATGGAGTCACCTAGGCAAGACGAAGCGTGCAATCGCAACCCTAGCTGTGATCTGCTGTGATATGGATTGGGCAGAGGAGGCCATCTTGGGAATGAACAGTGGGTCATCTAGCCGATCACTCTTCCGTGGAGTGTCATTCGAATCCCTATCGTGAATCCCTAGCTCGACTACCGGAAGGAACCTCGAACACCAAGGGCTGGCCCGCCAGTCTGGCTCATGGCAGCACTGTGGCGTTTGCCATGCGGCGGACGGGCCCATCCCCTAAGCTTTTGCGAATACGATATGGGGCTTGTCAGCCTTGCGGTAGCATACAACGGAACCCCTGCCTGTCAAAGCAAATGATCTGGTCTCACAATCGAATAGTACAGCAGTCATCCTGCCTGGATGAAGAGGAAATCCACGTCAGGACAGGCCACTCAAGTATGATAACGAGAATTTCGCATGAGGCTTATGATGATTAACAAGGACAAGATTGTGATGTCGCAAGCTTAGCATGCATCGTTCAAGCACATTTGTGTATCATGAACCTTCCACATTGGCCAACAGAGCACAGCAGATGTGCGATACCGTCATGATGATGTGGCGAGGTCACGGAAAGCCGGCGCAGAATCGTTTGTATGCGTGATGGTACATCGCTTATCAGCGATCCGAGATGCGGCTGAGAACTTGGAAATTAGTCATGTGACGAGCAAGTTGTGCTGGCATTCGACTATTCGCGATTCGCTGCTGAATCTCATTTTCAGAGGTGAGTTAGATCGTAAGCGGACGACAGGTGGCCAAGGATCCACGGCTTTGCAGCGTTCGCCTTAGAGAGAAAAAGAGATCCGTGTGTGTCGAATATTATCTTAGCATTTCCCGTTATACGTTATGCTATCTCTCATTTCTAGATAGCTCCCAAAGTAGAAACACGTACTGGGCGTGAGTCGGTTCGGATGTATTGATACTGTGACAAAGATGTGATAAACAACCCTAATCGTAGATATGGATTTTCTGTAGACGATGTTGCTCAGACAAACATACTCGCATACTTACCCAGGAGAGTCACGTCAGCTATCGTTACATACCTAATAACTCGCAGATCGCAAGGTATTTGAAGCGAAGTCATACGGCAGTGGAGTCCTTCGACCGTTGGTGACAAGGTCAGATACAGACGGGTTGTAAATGGTACCCTGGACATTGGTCGTCAGTACCTGTGGTCTTCACAATGACGCGCATCACACCCATCACGACAGCCGACGGGAGGAGAGCCGCTGTGTCTGCGAACGATATGGGAAGAGCCTCCCGTCCGTGACCCATTACGAGAAGACAGGGGGATACCTACTCTCCACAGTGCACACCGCGGGCGGTTGCGAAGATGTGCCCCGGCCGACGTAGTGAGTCTCCAGGCTCCGGGTACATACATATGTCGCAACACGGCACCTAAGATGATGTGGGGTTGGGATCGGCCAAAGGTATGGGGGTCCTTATGATGTGTCGTACCGTGCTGGAACCAAAGTATGCAGGCGAGAAAGTCCTTGACATTGGGCATTGATCCGGGAGGTATGACAACACAGCGGCTATCAGATTCTGCACCCTCGGACCTTGGAATCACAGCTTGGATCGAACATGTGCCAGGTCAAGTGCTGAAAACCTGGGGCAACGGGAACACCCTTATTGAGGACCAGGGTTGTAGATGCACATCCATGATGAATCTGGGACACCCTGCCTCAGAAGTGGACTGTGTATAGATTAAATAGCGGATTGTTGTTATGTACCCAATACCGTCAAAAGACCCCATCTCGGACACCCCACCATCTCGGACTAGTATTAACTTGATTTCTCACCAAAAGTCTTTCCACTTCAATTACACATATATAATCAACCAAAAATGATAAAAAGTTACTTTCAATTAGAACAAATAAATAAATGACCAACTAATCCCTGTATCTACGTGGTCTCTGAATCGGACCTCGAGTGCGCGATATTTGCTGAGGCGCTTCCTCTGCTTCTGAAAGACCCTCCTCCTCGTCAGACCCTGAATCTTCGAGCGCTTCTTTCTCGATCCGTAACTCCTGCAATTCTTCAGCAGAAGCCTGTTCAAGGTAGCGTTTCTTAAGGATGATGGTCCCAATTTTCATGAATTTTTTGTTTGGGTTAGGGACTCGCCTTCGGGTCTTTTTCGCCTTCCTAGCCAACTGGGCCTTCAGATTAGCGATTTCACGTTTCTGGAAGCTAATTACTTCATCTTTGCGGTCCATTCCCTTTGCACAGTAGCGGAGGATAAGGCGGCACTCCGGAGAACGATTTTTTCCGATATTCCGGACCTGCCGGGCTGACTCTGGAGTCCGCAAGACCCCTGGAGTCGCCTCCGCTGCAGTCTCTTCAGCAGCCTTCTGAGCCCTCTTTTCAGCTTCAGAAGCGTCTTCTTGTATTTCAGGGTGTAAAAGAGCCTTCGTACGGTTAATTGGCCAATTGCCGGTAGTTCTCCATCCAGCTTGAATAATGTTAGAAGTAAATGCGTCGCTCCGAGCCGCCGCAAAGGCCTTAATGAAGTTAACCTTGTCAACTGGCTGCGCATCGGTTAATTCAGTGAATTCGGCTAAATAGCGACGATAGGCACATTTAAGGGCATTGAAAATGCCATTATCCAAAGGCTAAAGGCCATGGCTGGTGTGTGCGGGAAAAAAACACAAATAAATGTTGTTGTGGAAGGCTTCGCACATGAAGGCATCCTGCGATGATTTTAGGTTAACAACACTCCACCACCAAAAATCTAAAACAAATTATAAAAATCTAAAAAAAGCTGTCGGAGATGCAGAATTGAATGCACTTACTGTTGTATAACTTATATGGCCATCGAAGATCAATAGCGCAGGTTCACTGGGGTAGTTCCGCCGGGATTGCAATTGGGGTATAAGTGACTTTTAGAGCCATTTCAGCGCTATCTCGTCGGAAGTCCAGCCATTCTCAGATACACATACATTCCAGTCCTTATAAGGGGTCATTTGGTCTTCGAACCAGCTAGTCATTAGGTCTTTTCCTTTGAAAATTATCGTCGGTTCGAAAACCTCGCCGGTAGCGGTTACAGCCTCGATAAAAGAAGTCCACCAGCGGCTCTGGGGGCTTTTGACGAAGGACCTTTTGGTCTCAGAGCTTCCAAGGACTAATCCATCGAGCCCTGATAGATGGTTAGTGATTCTGGGCTTCTGAAGGGGTTATGAGGGTTACACACCGTAGCTAGCCATAATCCCACCTTCATCCATATTCACGGTCAACTCAGGCCGAACCCAGCCGTATTCACCTTCTCGCACGCCAAAATACCATTCTACAGCCTTCGGAGTGAAGCAATTAAACCTCACGGCTTCCATCTTGCGGCCGATTTTAGTCCTGATACAGGGATTGCGGTGAATGAAGCGATTTAGCCAGTTATTGCTAAAAGCGCTGGGATCGCCGTTTCTTTTGCTGTATTCATGAGCGATAGCCTTGACTGTTTGGTGCCTCGAGTCAAGCCGAGCTTCTCTTGGTGTAAAATCTACTGGCAGATAGCTCGCTCTTGCTCGGCAGTCAGACGGGAGCCATTATTTCGATTCTCGAGACTTCGGACCCCTTTTAAACGGTCCGCCAAGGTGGACTTCGGAACTCCGCGAGATTCAGCCGCAAGACGATAGGAGAAGCCGGAGTTTTGGACGTCCGTGATGGTTTCATCCAGGGCTTCCTCTGAGTAATTTTTCATAATTATTTGATGAAGAATTGGGTGAGTTGTGGTGATATGAAGTTAGGGGTTAGAAATCGGGATATAGAAAGAAACGGGGGCAAAGGGTGCATCACACACTAAGGTCAATTACCCCTCCCTCGGAGGTCGGATGCAAATTCTGAATAGACTACGTCATTTTGCTATCATTCAACAGTCACTATCTAAAGCTACTTAATTTTCTACATAATGTTGGTGGCGCAATGAGTATCCGAAGTTCATGTCAATTGGGTGAGAGCTCAAGTTAATACTAGTCCGAGATGGTGGGGTGTCCGAGATGGGGTCTTTTGACGGTACACGTATTGAGGTGAGGGTCGAGTCTTTTGATGTTGATCCGGATAGCAGGAACCCAAGCAGTCACTACAGGTGCTCAGGTAGCTTCCTTGGAAGGTACTTACTTCTTAGGGATTCCACCGCCATAACCTACCTCTAAGGTGCCTCCTACCTCTTTGGGCACCTTTGGAGCCAGCTTACCTAAGATACGTCCATACCTGACGGCCGAATAGTAAATCCTGAGTCCGATGTCTCGGGTCGCCGCGGGCGCTGGCCGGACCTGACGGGGTCTGACGGGCCAGGGGCAGCTGGAGGGCTGACGCTGCTGGGGTGTTCGGCTCTGAATCGCTAGCCCCGCCAACCCCATGGGCATAACGCCGACGGCCCAGGTTCGTCACCAGCTGAAGAGCCATCGTACCTCGGCATGTTCTCATCTTGTCGTCTCGTTCCCCTTGCGAACGTACCCCTGGCTGTTAACCTCGCCTTCATTCATATTGAGCCAGAGACAACGGCTTTCTTTTCTCGATTCATCTGTTTATTGCTTCTCTCGTAGTTGACTTAGACCACCTGTTGTCATTCATCGCCCTCCCGCTCATTCCCTTTGCGTAACAGCAAGCCGCATCATTCGCCTTTAGTAGGCCTGACTCGAGACGACACGCAATCAGCTTGCTATTGACACGCCCCAGCTACCCTCAAAGCCCGCCTCACATCCCAACCACCAGTCCATCATGCCTTTTGACACGGAACTCACCCGCCGGCTGGGCATCAAAATTCCCGTCGTGCAAGGTGGCATGCATCATGTAGGCTATGCCGAGATGGCGGCGGCTGTCTCGAACGCTGGGGGATTGGGTATCCTCACAGCGCTTACCCAGCCGACTCCCGAGGACTTGAGAAATGAGATCCGACGGTGCAGGAAGATGACGAAAAACCCCTTTGGCGTCAACATTACTCTACTTCCTGCCCTCGCGCCCCCTGACTATGGCGCATACGCCCAGGTCGTCATCGACGAGGGCATTAACATTGTCGAGACTGCCGGCAACAGTCCGGGCCCAGTCATCTCTAAGCTGAAAAAGGCCAACACTATTATTCTCCACAAATGTACTACCATCAGGCACGCCCAGAGCGCCATTAAGCTTGGTGTCGATTTTCTGTCCATAGATGGCTTCGAATGTGCTGGGTTAGTACAAATGACCTGCCTTAGTTGGGTGAAACCCTCCGACCATAGTATGACTGACAGCTGTGCTATGCCAAAGACACGTGGGCGAGTCAGACATCACCAATTTTATTCTCCTCAGCAAGGCCCGCCAGACATTGAAAGTACCTTTCATCGCATCCGGAGGGTTCGCAGATGGCCAGGGTCTAGCGGCTGCCCTCTGTCTCGGTGCCGAGGGTATCAATATGGGTACACGTTTCATGTGTACGGTTGAGGCCCCCATACATCAAAATATTAAGGAGGCAATCGTCAAGGCGCAGGAGACCGATACTGCCCTCGTCATGAGGAGGTGGACTAACACCACCAGACTGTTCCGCAACAAGGTCACAGATACGGTCATCAAGATCGAGAAGGAGAGCAAGACAGGCGAGTTTGCGGAAATTGCCCCCCACGTCAGTGGTCAGCGAGGACGGCAGGTATTCCTGAACGGTGACCCGGAATTTGGTGTAAGTAACACTGTGACGTGAATGCGACCCCCTGGAGGCTGATCATGACGTGATAACAGGTTTGGACCGCCGGTCAAGTTATCGGCCTAATCCACGATATCCCCACGTGCGATGTTCTCGTGAAGAGGATCGAGAAGGAGGCCGAGGAGACAATAGTCGCGAAATTATCTCTAGCGAAGCCCCAGAGCAAATTGTAAATTAGTTAGTTCCCGCGAGAAGAGTTGAGGTATTTGTCATAGGCTAGATATGAGGGATTTGAACCAACCACATGCGGTCGGTAGACACTCGGAAAGGCCGAGTGCCTTTTTCCACCTGACGCCGTGGCAACCGGGAACGCGTCCGTTGAGCATAGTATATTCATATACACTGGGCAGGGAAAAGACCTGTCATAGGCCCAGCAATAATGGATACGAAGGCTCAATACATGAGTTTACCGCAATGACAACTAGCACTCGATAGGGTTGTCGACACTCTGTACCATAACCCCCACTGCCACTAAGCGTCTACATCTACTGAATTCGCTCTCTATGACTACCGAACACACCACCCGCATTCGTCCAACCTCACAGTTTAGCAACCACCTCTTTCCGCGTCGTCCATATCACACTTTATTCGCAGTCTGCGTCTCCTCGTCCTCGTCCAGTGCTACCGAAATCGTAAAATCCTGGTCTCCTCCCGCCGGAGAATAAGTCCCATGCATCCGATGCCGGTGAGCACAAAATACCAACGAGCTGTGATAGCCTCTTGCATGCCATAAAAGCTGATTGGATGACTCAAGCCCGGCGCTCTAACATTGTTCGAGGGGACGGGCCGCCTCGTAAGTACGATGCCGTCACAGGCGGTCCGATGGCTGTGTGTGTCTCTCTCTCAACGGCAAGAAGAGGTCTAGTGTAACAGAGTCTCACGAACTGGCCCGCGTCTCTGCCGCTCGTCCTGTAACTTTCCACAAGCTGTGCAATCATATTTTTCCTATCTGTTCCAGAAGAGCCTACCGCTTGGGACTCGACAAAGCACGGATCACGATGTGCGACGGGTGACATCGGGCGAAAACACGTGTGGCGAAACGCTCGCGAAGGATGGAGGGTGTAGAGGACAACGCAGGAACTGCTTTACTGCTTGAGGTTGTCGAATATCGAATCTGAAAGTATGTGCCACATATCTGTATATTCCAATACACTACCGACTCCCAGCCGCCCGGCCAGTCTCTGTGAAGAAGGACATTGATTTCATCTAGTTAGCTCCGGGTCAAACGTTTTTGTGATAGTATTCTCTCCCCAAAAACCTTGAAAGCCTTCCTTCCCCTTTGGACATCAGAGCCGTATGAGAAACACATCCATGCCCAGATAGCATATCTCCCACGATCTCCTCCGTAATCTTGGTAAATTCTGGTAGGTAGGTAGATGTCTACCGTAAGAAAGACGTTGCAGAAGCTTGTGGTACGGCATGGGCGAGCCTGTTCGGTCTGGTATAGAAAATGAAAATTGGACTGCAAGGAGCACGTAGCGTCATTCCCGGACGCAATCACTTGATTGCATATATAGTACAACGATCTGATCAGCACGATACGAACAAAGCAGGCAGGCAAGAAATGACGCGTGGACTATACGTGTTCATCAAGAAATAGGTCTATAGCCAGCCCTAAAGACATCTAAACCCCCATCATCAACTCGTAAAAACAACGGACCAGGCCCAAACAAGCACGCAACGCCTCAGCTCCTCATACCGCACATCCATGGTTCATCGTACCTTTCCATGTCTCAATGCAACCATTACCAGCGACGGCCATAGATCGAGTTTTCTTGGCTACCCCCGCTCTTCTTCTTCTCCCCGGTACGGATATTCAATCTTCCCATACTATCCGCCACATCGTCCCCTGCCGTACGAGAATCCAGGAATCTCCCAGCTTCCTCCTCATCGCGGCCGACATGTCGGAATAGATCCAGCATTTCCTTGAGGCCAAGCTTCAGGGACTCCTTCTTCGCGCCGCTCTCGATCGCGTTCGCCGCCAAGAGCCGCTTCTTCTCCTGAAGCTGCAGGATGCGCTCCTCGACACTGTTCTCGATCGTAAGCTTGTACACCACCACGTCAACTGTCTGTGTGAGACGGTGCACGCGGTCGATAGCTTGCTCCTCCACGAACGGGTTCCAGAAGGGCTCTAGGATCACAACACGAGAGGCGGCCGTCAGATTTAGACCCAAAGCGCCGCAGCGCAGGGAGCATAAGAGAACACGGCAGTTCTTATCGTTGCGCAGGCTATCGAGCGATGCCTCACGCGCATCGTTCCTCATTCCTCCATCGTATCGTGTGTACTTGATGCCCTCTTTGCGGAAAAAGGGCTCAACGAGGTCCAGCATAGATGTGAACTGGCTGAAGACAATGAACTTGTGCTCATGTACTTCCTTGTGCAGGATAGAGATGAGTTGGCGGATCTTGGCAGACGCAAGGACATGCGGCGTCTTTTCTCTTGGCTTTCGAGAGTCATAAGTGAAGGCATTCTCATCACGTTCCGAGTCATCGAGCTCAGACTCGGAAATTCCCGCGTCATCATCCTCTGAATCGTCTTCCGATTCCGAATCAGCATCCGCATCCTCGTCCTCACTATCTGCTGGGTCCGCTGGTAGTGAATGTCGTTGCGAGAGCTGGTTCTGGAGTTCTGAAAGGGATTCAAGATCGTCGTCGTCTGAGTCGCTCTCTTCGATAGCACGTTTCAGTTCAGCTGGTTTTGTATCGTTACCATCATCGACCACGAAGCTGTCTAGCTGACTTCCATCTTGCGTCTCTTCATCTTCAGAGTCCTCGGTGTGGATGGTGTCGCCATCCCCATCGGCGTTCTCGTCATCAGTTCCGCCAGCCTTGCCAAGTCGCAGAGGGCCTTGCTCGTCACCAGAACCGATCCACTCGCCTTCCTCTTCTTCTTCATCACTGTCGATGATAGCACGGCGATTCCTCTGTTTTCGCCCAGTGAACGCTGTCTGGGCTTCCTTTGGAACAGCTTGTTTGGCAGCCTTCACCTCTTTGACCTTCTTAGTCTTGACCTTCCTCTTCCTCCTAGTTCGTGCTTTAGGAGCCTCCAAGTCACCACCTTCTTCATGGTGTTTGAAGTATTCCAAGTCTGCAAAGCAAGCTTTGCATTTCTCTGAACCAGCCTGACGATTATCCCGATCAAGCTCCCAGCCACAGATCTCGCAATGCTTAGTTTCAACACCAAGACCTCCAAGCAAGTCGGCCAAGTCATCCACATCAGTGACGCTCTTCTTCGGCTTGGCTTCTTCCATAAGCGCATCTCTGTCCTTCTCCAATTTACCCTCGACAAGTTTAGGGTGATTGCAGGTCTGTCGAAGTCGTAAGAGGAGGACTAAAGCACTAGCATAATTGACTTTGCCGCGCATCATGTTCTCGAGACTCTTGTCTGTACGTTGTTCCAGTCGCTCATAGAAGCGCTGTTCTGCTGGAGAAAATTTGGCACTAATGGCAACTACTTTTCGCTCTGTGACCTTGAAGCTCGATGTTGCACTCTTCTCGCCATCTTTACTTTCTGCACCAGTGCTCAAGGCGCCTTCGTTTTTCAGAATATCTTTGGTTCTACGCTTCATGAAGCAGCGCAAAATACCGTGAAGACGTTTGAATGCTACCTCACCTTTGCCATTCTTCATAGGGAGGTCAAAATGTTCTCTCCACTCTTTCAAGTCGTCGTAAGGCGTGATCCTCAGGAACTTCACCAGACTTTGGAGCTCGTCGAGGTTGTTTTGCATGGGTGTGCCGCTCAGGCACCATCGGTATATGCTTCGTAGCTCGCAACAAGCCTTGGTAGCCTTAGCATTCCTGTTCTTGATGGTATGGGCTTCATCTAAGATGACTCGATACCAGTGAAGGCCAAAGCAACCGGCCATGAGCTTCCCACTGCAGTTGCCATGTTCGGATACGAGAATCTGATAGGTTGTGATAACGACGTCGTAGCGGCGAAGGTCTTCGAATTTCTTGGTCCGCTGGGGTCCGTGGTGAACAAGGACCTTGAGCTTATGCGTGTCGGTAACCTTTTCCTTCAGCTCGGCCTCCCACTGGCGAATTAGGGCCAGAGGCGCAACGACCAGCGTTGTTTTCTCAACACCTGCGTGCTTATCGGCTGGCTTGGTGTTGCTAAGAATAAGCGCAATTGACTGAAGCGTCTTTCCTAGACCCATGTCATCGGCCAGGAGCCCACCCTTTGGGACTTTGCCCTTTTTCACGGGACCAAGCTCTCGAGACTTCATCCACTCAACGCCCTCCACTTGGTGAGGAAGAAGGCGTACCTTCAAGCCTTCGACCTGAGATTTGTCTGCTTCGACCTTCTCATCCTTTACTTCTTCTTCCTCGTCCATAGCACCCTCGAGCAAAGCCTTAATGTCGGCTTGTGCTTTTTTTGGGTCGACGTACTCGGAGAACATGCCTGGCTGGCTGTATCTCGAGGTAGGCGGACCGTCCATGATGCTGATTGGATTACTGGCGGATCCCATCGGACCATTTATCGTATTGAACATGGGAGCCGGCGGGGGCTTCTTATCCTTATAAGCAGGTCCTAAGGGCCCCGTGATTCTTTGTGGCCGATGGTGCTCTGGTCTGTTTTTGGGCTGAATGAAAAGATGCGCGTACTTGTCATCTATATAAGATGACGGTTGAGTCTTCGGCTTGTTTACGAACCTTATTGCTGGTCTATCGATGTCATTTGTCGAGCCGGCTAAGGGGTTCGCGTTTGTAAAACCTGGGGTATTCGCGCCCTTGTTGTCCTGGGCTTTATCATTTCGCGGGCCAGCTTGGGAAGATGTGTTTCCATTGGCATCGTTGTTGCCCCAAGGACGCAAAGGCGCCTTGGGAGGGGCTGCCTCGTGAACCATGGTGACGGCGACTCTGGTCTCGGGATCAGCTAGCGATAAGTCGATCCTGTTGGTGCGTTGCTTCGCTGAATCCAGGAGTTCTCGAATACTATGACGGAGTGTCTTGTCTGGGCCGGCAAAGGGGTCGTCAGAGTAGGTCGGAGTATCGGATGAGGAAAGATTGTTCCGGGGAAAGAATCCAAAAGCGTCGCCTGGTTTGCTGTCGCATTTATCATTAGCCAACGAAGTTCAGATACCGGTGAGTCGCAACGCTGAAACGGAAAACGGCTTACTGCATCAATAGGTAAGCCAGAATATACAACAAGGCAGAAGCTGGTATATGAGGTTCTTTCGTTACTGCAGGTTTCAATCAAAATATTTGGACATTCTTGTTCTGCAACAGGGCCTGGCTGCGGTCGCGTTGGGTTGATAAATGGAACCGCATGTACGGGCAGCGACTGTTTACAGTCTAGGACCCTAATGACATAATTTGCCGGGCCAACCACGATACTCTGCCACACCCCTCTCCAGGCAGAACATGTGGCGGTGCAAATGCGGACAGGTAAAGTAAGTACCTCAGGTAGTGGTGGACCCTACCTTAGGAAGTAGGTGCCTTGGAGCTATGAAGTACTGAGGTTCCCAAGGTATCTCTGATTGCGTTAGCCTAGCAAAGAGGTATGGACTGACCTAACCTAAGCAGTACCAGAGGTTATCTCAATCTAATCATGCTCTGATGATGCATGTACATAGACATCTATTCGTATCAACCGTGACAGCAAATTGTGCAAAAGTTCTGCTATGAATATAGAGGTAGTTATTCAGCCGTTGTAGTGAATCTTTGTACCTGTTTCTGCACCAGTAAGCTGGCCGAATTCTTGTTAGACCGGCGAGAGAATTAGCAACCGAAACGGATTGCAGACTGACCAAAGCAGGAGACCAGGACGGCCTCCCGCAGCACCCAAAGGGTACCAAGTTTGCTGGTGTCTTTGATGCAAGCGATGTCTCAAGCAAACTCTGTCTTAATCGGGAACACGATTGGAAAGCGATGCCATATCTATTTCCGACTAGCTAACTTGCAGGGACCCCCATTGTCCAACCAGTATGGCACTCGCGATCAATGGAATGAGTTGCCTACCTGCCTACAGCCTCGTGAACTGTTCCATTGAGAATGCCACTAGTGCTCGTAAATTTACCTACCTAATGTAGATGGGCGGCACACACAGATGGCCAGCTAGCTCATGGGGTAGAGCCTCACCATCGTTCTTCAGGCTTCAGATTGCGCGACGAGGTACAAGCTTCAGTCGCACCCAACTGTATCAAGGTACTCATCAGGTAGTCATCATTCTTGTTTCTAGCTAGAGAGGGCAGAATTCGCCAAGGCGGGGTTGTATTTGGTTTCCCTGCTGTGTACCCGTTCCAGAAGCAGTTTATAGGCTTCCGTTGCGAGTTGATGCATGACGCGTTGGAGTTGGCTCATGTCGTGACCAGTCCCCTATCATGGACGGCGGCGTTCCTGAGCGTCTCGCACTTCAATTGCATAAGACTTTGTGGCCGACGAGTGCTTGCTAGTTCGGGAATAAGACTTGGACTTCGCTGGGTAACAGGCACAGCCTGTCTCCTGTCTCCTGGCTCAAAGGTCATCGGAATAGATACGGCGTACAGAGCATGCAAGGCATGTATCAGAATCTGTTGGTCTTATTGCGGAGTGGTCCCAGTGGCCATACGTAGCATGGAAGCGCCGGACTTCTGGACAGAGACCACGAGACATTTTGAATGCTACCTTTGGAGGTTTGTAGGCATTACCTAGCTCGCTCGCGCCTGGTGCATCCACCCTGGATACAGCAGCTATGAGTTATGGAGCAAATGGACTGTCGCGTTATTTGGCAGTGGAAACATAGACTAGTGAAAGCTCGGTACAGTTCACACACATACATATGTATGTATGGAGCCTGTCCATGTCAGTTCATCTTCACCCTTGCCTGCCACACTAAAATGGTCGCCTATCCTTTCATCCTTTGGGTTAGGTCTGGTGGTTCGTCGGATGAGTTCACACGACGATAGAGCCGCCAAGACTCACAGGGCCGACGCGGGTCAAGCCTGGTTAAGCCTGGTCAAGCCTGGTCAAGCCTGGTCAAGCCAAGCAACAGTTGCCGGTTTGAACGGAGCATCGCAACTGGGAGGGGAAAATGATGGATCACAGCGGGATCTTCGATGACATCCAAGACCCTGCTCAACATTCGGGGTGGGTTTGCGTGATCCGACAGGGGATCTACCTCAAGGATAGGAAAGGTGACAGTCTGTTGAAGATAGATACACCTATGTATGTATGCAAAGACGATCTCGCCGGCCAAGTCCGGGAAACCCCCCGCCTGCTGTCGTGCTTAGCAAATGTGTCACGATCTATGCGAAATATACAAGGACAGTATAGAGAGGGCTGTACCTACGGTATATCGACACTATGCGGAGGGGGATATCGTGATACCATGTCGCTAGGTATGCTACCTTACCGCCACCGACTAATCATAATAAGAGTACTAATAATTTATTATTTCCAACATCTGGTTAGGTGCTGACTGCTGCTACCACGACCAGACGCTAATGGGCGATCCCGCATATCTTGTTTTTAGTGCTGCTGCTTCACGACCCATCACGTCGATTGATTACCATTCCGGCATAGAACCAACGACCGGTAGCGCCCATGTACCAAGTGCCGGAGCTACTCATGGTAAGTACATACGCAGAGTATCTAGCTATCCTCTAACGGTAGACCGTAGACATTATACTTCGTGTGTGTGTGTGTGTGTGTGTGTGTGTGTGTGTGTGTGTGTGTGTGTGTGTGTGTGTGTGTGTATGTTTCCCTGTATGTACTGCCTTACCATCTCCTGTCATCGCCAGATGATCAATAGAAGGGGGGATAGTGGCGGGCCAATATGCATAGTATGTATCTTTACAACTGCTTGATGTTCCCCGGCTCGTTGCAGATCACCTGCGACAACTCGACCAAGGGACAGAAAGGGGATGCAGGTGGCCAGCGAGTCATATTTGAGTTGAAGCATCGCGCAACACACAGCGGATACTGTACAGCTCAGCGAAAGGTGAGACATTGGCATTGGCAGCGGAGGGCAGTCCTCTTTTGTGTACTTTCTCTTGCCTCTTCTTCGTCTCCCCGGAGGCTGCGGCGTGGACATACATATGTATGTATTGTTGCAGATCAATCAGGTGGGAAGCATTCGGGATGTGTGCATGGACCCTTGTCCTGCCACATGCGTATGGTGCAAGGGGCTGAAGGGGAAGCCGGGAAGAGTCCAGAGTCGAGTAACTCCCCAGAGAAAGGCGAGGGGAAGTCCAACCCCCATCCGTCCATCCACTGATCCTCCCATCATCCTTGCCATTGCCATTGCCATCCACCTGCTGTTCTGTATCCATGAATGATTCCAATTGACCGTGACTGCCATGTACCCTTATTAGAGAACGGCACTTCCACCTGCACCCGGCACCGCACTGCAGCGTCGCAGGATCGCCAACCACAAGCACTGCTGGATGATACCATGATGCCTCCCAGTCCACTCACCAGTCCACCCAGGCAAGCACGACAAGCCAGACTCGTGTCACCTCCCTATCGCAGGTAGGAGATGGCCAATTTATTTCCTGCTCCCCCATCTCGACCCCGGAATATCGACTAGACCACTCCCCGAAAAGCATCTCGCATCTCGCACACTCTCGTTGACCCTCTCACCACCTCGGCGACACCACTGAACCTCATACCGCGACACTTGGTATAAGTTGATACCCTGCCTGTCTAAGCGCGTGTAGCTGGCTACCACTACGCTTGCACGATACTCTCGTTTCCCCCCCTCTTTCCGAACCATTGCCTCGAGCTCGGCTGGGCCTGAGCCGTGCCCATACACAGCTCGCACCACCATGAGCGTCGTCACTCGCTCCAGCAATGGCTGGGCGACGGCCGACGACTGGGCCGTCCATCGGCCCTACATCACAAGCCTGTACAGAGACCAGAACAAGACATTGAAGGAGACGATGGCCATAATGCAAGAGTCCCACAACTTCTTTGCCACGTAAGTTCTGTTTTATTGGCGTCGTCGAAGACAGTCAACTTTGCGCTGGGCTGTCGCATCACACTCCCTGCCGTCCGTTGAACCACACAACCCACCCACCTTGTCATTGCTCTTCGCTCTAACGCATTTCCCGTGTGTCAAGTGTGAGGATGTACAAGGCCCGCTTCCAGCAATGGGGCATCGAGAAGAAGATCAAGGCCGAAGACGCCGTCGAGATCTTCCGCCAGCAGACTGCGCGAGCCAAGGCAGGAAAGCCGTCGGTGGCCTACGTAAGGGGTCGGCGCATCAATCCCGACCGCCTGCAGCGATACCGCTACCGCGCCGCTGCCGTCGTGTCCGAACAGATCATGCTCGTCGAGCGTGAGTCCAGCAACACGTCGTCCTCCTCACCCGAGTCCACCACCGCCTCCTCCTCCCACGTCGTCTGCCGCACCCCGTCACCGTCGCCGCCCGGCCATAAGTCGTCCATCTCCCCACGCCTAGACGATCCTCCCGAGCTCAAGGTCCCGCTCGATTGCATGCGCATCCTGGGCAACTATGTCATCGGCTCCTTCGAGGCGGGCGTGTGGCAGCAGACGGACCCCGAAAAGGCGGAGGTGAACGATGCATTCACGTGGGCCCATTACCTAGCAACGTCCCAGGGCATGATCGCCCACAATCGGACCAAGGAGGGCTTCTACTTGCTCAGCATCTGCTTCGACAAGTATAAGGCACATCTACAGCAGCCCGACTCGTTCTTCTGGCTAGCTACTTACAAAGCGGCCATGCTACTGGCACACAGGGACCGAAAGCTTGGGGATTTATTCCTCCAATATGCCTCTGCGCTCACATCGGTGGTTTTACCGTCCAAACATCCCTTTAACCACGTGTGGTCACGTATCATGGTAACGGGTCTGGCCGGACTTCAGGAGCATGCGGCGGCTTTATTTGAGTCGTACTTGGATACTTGGAGACACCACGTCACCACCATTAACGCCGACGAGACGAGCATTGTACAGATGGCCTTCGTGTTCATACAATTGCATTGTAGTGGCATGATCACGTTTGCCTTCCTTCGGGAGATCGTCACCATGATGATGAGCCTCCTGCCCAATCCGGACGTACCAACACAATACCTGCTAAATGAGGCCAAATTCCGGATGGCCTGTCTCTATCTCGAACAGGGCAAGTTCAACAAAGCAGAGGACGAGCTGGAGGAAATATTCTCATGGCTGGATCTGCAGACGGACCAAGAATACGTGCACCTGCGAGTTAAATGCACATGGATCATGTTCGAAACCAAAGATAAGCAGGGTCAAAGCACTGAGGCGTTGCGGACAGGTCTGGGACTCGTCAAGCTCTGCCAGAGCGTCTACGGACCTGTTCATCTGCAGACATTAGACGCTATGTCAGCACTGGAAAATTTCTTAAACCAGACCGGCAACACGCCAGCCGCCGAGAAGTTCACAAGGGACTTCGACAAGTCCTGGAACGTCTTTGGCCAGCAGGCGCAGCTGAACGGGGGCTTCCCTCATATCATCGAGAAGCCGTGGTATCATCGCTGCATCGAGCTGGATGAAGATCAACATTATATTCAAGAGACAATAGATCTTTTCAATCGCTGCTCATGGTTAACCGCATCTTGATGGATGACCATGACCAGGGCTGGCTTACCCCACAACCCTACGTGGTCAGTAGCTATCTCTAACCGCTTTTTGAGGAGGAAGCCTTAGACAGAAAGACATTCACCCGATGAGATACCTAACGAACTCCACGGCTTGTTCGAATTTCGGCACTGTCTATCACTGGCTCAGCGTGCCAGGATAGTTTACAGAAATCCCGTAATAATATGCAGTATGCTTGCAGAGTATTCCATCCACTGAATTGGAACGGAATAGGCTCACTTTTGAATGAAGTCATTACTGCAAGGAAAGGCTCAGTCTCTTCAGACTGTAAAGTATACAAATGGCGAGGAGAGGGTGTAAGCCTGCCAACTCAGGTTCGCGATCGCTGTTTGCATTACTTTGTGAGCCGAGGAGGAGATTTGGATGGATACTTCGACAGGCTATGGATATTCTAGTCACCAAGTATCTTAAGTACTTGGCACCCACTGCGAGGATCTAGCTATAGCTACTGTGTACGAGGAACGGTCTCAAGATCGTCGAAGTCATCAGGTGGTCAAAGGGAGACCGGAAATACCCACCAAAGATTTAAAGACTTCTTGTTTGTATATCGATGTATACTACTTGATTTACTACTCGCTAGCCAAAATATCTTATGGTGTCAGGATTCAATCAGGTTCAGGATAGGTTGAACAGCATGAATGACATTCATCATAGAAGGGGGAAAATAGAAATAATATCAATAAAGTATTTACTGAATAAGAAGTTTCTGTTAGCTGACTGAACCAGTAAAGGCCTTCATTTCTCCATAAGCTCGTCACAAATTCGCGAGCCAGATGCAAAACGAACAAAATGTTTGTATATGTTGTCGAAGCAATTTACGTCCTTCAAGGTGTCTAGTACTCTGAATTGGTTTGTGTTCACGATGCCCAGAATCTACCTTTGCTGTCATTCCACACTACGGAGGAACTCAGTCCCTTCCCAGTCTATTCGACTCAGAAGAAAACACTCATCGGTCAGACACGTAAAAAATTGCTTGAGTCACCTATATTGGAATGGCCGAGGCTGACTACTTCACTATTACAACTCACCATATTGTTAACCGGGCTGAGAGACGGGAAGCCTCTCCATCCATAGTACAGATGGTAAAGCTTGTTATGGAGGAGCAACACAGCTGGACGCAATTCCTGTCAAGCCAGTCAGCCGATCAGGTTTCGAGGCTCGCCGGGAGCAATCATAGCTATGCAAGAAGAGACGCACAAGTGGCATCACGAAGATGACAAGACATCACGTTCCCAGAGAACAGCTATGTATTCATCTTCGTAGTATCATACCTGCGTCATCGCTCACTAACTACGAAAAAAACCTGGTCTTTTGTTTAGTAGGCTTCAGGCACCGAAACCAGAATCAGCAGAACCATGATCGCCAGCACCAGAATCGCCAGCACCAGAATCGCCAGCACCAGAATCGCCAGCACCAAGTCTGACAGTGCCAGAGCCAACATTGCCAGCATCGCCTTCACCATCCTCAGCGGTATCCCCAGAAGCACGGTCAACAACGCCGCTTGCCAGGGCCGGGGCAGGGGCAGGGGCATCATCACCATCACCATCACCATCACCACCACCACCCGGGCCACGACCAGAGCCACGCTCAGAAGCCCAAACATCAGCGATGGTACCAACTCGAGCAGCGATCGCTTCTCCTAGAGCTCCGGGGTCCTCCTCCACTCCGTCGACGTAGGCGCCACGAACGCCGTGTACCTGGCGCTGATGCGCGTTCAGCTTCGAATAGGAATCATGAGACTTGCCGCAGGCAAAACAGGCTAGATTAGCACCGGGCGCCATAAACTTCTGTTGATAGGGATGGTGGCGTCAGCAACCTGAGTTTCGAATGAGAAAGAAAAGGAAAAAGAAAAAAAATTTCCGGATTCAGCGTGCAAAAGCAGTAAGATGTGAATGCTTACCTTGTACGCGCTGTCGCTTTTGTGCTTCTTGGATCTGTGAGAGCCAACGTGATGCTTGGTGTTCTTGATGGGGCGATCCTTGACACCTGGACAAGTGTCGCAGATGAAGTGCTCTCCGCCGTCCGTGAGGTAACCTCCATGTGCGACGGCCTCCTCCGGGGTGAGGGGCCGGGACTTGCTCTTGGAGGTACGGGGTAGCTTGGGGCCCTGCTTAAGCTGTCAGAACGGAGCTCAGTAAGGAATAGAGTGGGTGGGAGCGAGGTGTGATTCTATCCACTTACAGAAGCACCGGACGTCTTCTTGGGAGCCGCTCGGGCACGCTGTATACGCGTGTTAGTAGGATGGCGAAACAGAGCACCAAATAAGGAAACACTCACAGGAGCAGCACCTTTCTTAATCTTGGGCTTGGGCTTGGCCTTTCCCTTTCCCTTTCCCTTGCCTCCGGAACCCTCATCATCGTCATCGTCATCGCTCTCGTCCTCGCTCTCAGTCACGGTCTCGTCCTCGAACTCGGAGCTATCGTATCCCTTGACTTTGACGAGGTCCTTCTTTTTCTGAAGCTCGGTCTCCGAGTCGGTATGCTCTTGCTTGATCTTGGTCAGGTCGGTGTCGTCTTCCTGCTTCTTAACCTTGGTTTCGGAGGGGCCGGCCTCTGTCTTCACCTTGACATCAGAGACGTCGGCTTCCTGTTTGGTCTCGGTGGTGATGACGGGGACATCACATTCCGCCTTGACCTGAGACTCCTTGTCGGTGCCATCACCCTTGGAGATGCCGTTGTCCTTGAGCTTGCCATCCGGGGGCCCAGCAGACTCGTTGGTGTTAGGGATGGAAGACATGATGTCCTGTTTATGTTGGGTTAGCTCAATTCATAGAACTATGCCTATGTTAATTATATCATCACCATATACATACTGCTGGCTGCTCTCTGTGTTGATTACAAGGCTGCAGACCTGGCAATGTTGGGGTGCAATTGTGTAGACAACTGAAAAGGTGGATGGTGGGAGAGGTGGGAAAGGTGCAGTAGGCTGGGTGAGACTCGAATAAATAGTGCAGCGTGGGACCAAGGTAGGGCCTGGAACTCTGACCGACGGTTTGGTAGTCTGGATGGAATCAGGTCCTGTGTATCTCGTCGTGTAATACCGGGGCTAGACGGGTCATGTCGTCGGAGAATGATGAGGCCCCAGGCATCTCGTCAAGTGTAAAGCAAGTAATGGCAAAAACGCCAACATAAGCATACTCTTGTATGCTTTACAGAGCAGATTTCAGGTGTATACCAAGGTTTACAAGGGTCTCTGTACCATTGACCATCAATTTTAATCCACGTATGTCTTTTTTATCACTAAATAAGATTCACTGAGATATTCCGATCTGTGTATATGTCCCTTGGCTGACAATTCACTTCCACAATATAGCAGTCCGAAAATATGCCTAGACATCTGCCTAACTTCCATGTCAAGATCAGAGCGGCTACCGTGAAATAATTTGGTCATTCTATGTTGAAGCTGTGACAATTCGTCACGGTGCTGTTCTCTGATACAAGACTAAGGAGCTGTGTCTAGGCAACTGGCTCTGAAAGCGGCAACAGATCATAGGCGCAATACTATAGACGTAAATCAATGATAAGATCGCCAGTTTTACCCAGCTATGTAAGTGCTTGTTACAATGAGGCATATGTCTATCGTCAAGGAGCCAGCACTGTCTACACTATAAACGATGCTCTCAAAGCCCTGTGCTCAAAGCCTTTCCAAGGCTATTTTGATGTTACCACAAGACAGCCTGTGGCCCTGCCAATAAAATAAGACTCGTTCCGACTATCTATATAAACTTGTTAGATCGCATCACCAAAACCTCAAAGCTTATCCTCCATAACATCCAACAAAGTCAGATCGTCACGTAACCACCATACCTGATATAACATACTACTCACTGCAAATTCGGGTAATGTGGTCTATGATCACATATCATTGAACCCTGGTCTGTTTTCAGAGATATGATATTACAATTGAGTGTGACATGAAAGCTACGAAATCATATGTCCCTAGATCCCCTCTCTCTTCTTGTCTTGGGCTTGATTTCATGGCTAAGTACTTGATGGCATATTCTCATTTTCTTTTTCCCGTCCCTATCCTGTTCTAGAGGAAAGTATGCGGCAGAAGCCCACTCTCTTGAAGGATTTACCATACTCGACCGTTTTGGAAATGACCACAAAGAACACGTGAACAAATGACGCTGTGAAAAAAAAAGAGTGTCAGTCTCTATTGTCCTCTGAGTCAAAACCTCTGCCTCCCATAACTGAGTAGTCTAGAGCGTTCTCCTCTTCGACAGCCATACAAGCACAACAACTGCACACAGCGCCACATCTAACATTACAATCCCACCCGCAAGTATACGAGTTGAGAAAAGTCATCAGTCGCGTTTCAGTATCGATTAAGTAATCACAATGTAAATGCTATGGTACAGACAGCCCCCCTTAGATGAATGTTGGCACCATAGTCACCGTCGCCGGAGTACAAAGTACTTCGTTCCCTAAGACACTCCTAAATCCTCCAAGTATGGCCTTTCGAGGGGGAGTTTGCGACCCCCAAAACCACAGCAACTGGCCATCTCACCATTGCCCTCCACACAACACACAAAATTTGATCCAGAGATTACCCTCCCTCGTGTGCTATAGTGTAGCCGGGCCTGTCGCCCAAATTTACATGCACCTTTAATAGGCAGCGCTCTGTCTGTAATAGTCCTGCGGTGCACTTGGTTCATTGCCTGGCACAGCGGCGGGAGGCGCATAAGCCTTGTATTGCGGAGCACTCGGTCCTAATGGAGGCGCTTGCCCCTGCATTTGGCTCGGCAGACTGAGTCGACTGTTATAGGCCTCGCCACCCACTTGCAGAGGTGGTGGCGTCAGAACATCCGGAATAGGGGGTGCGGACCCGGTGGGCTGAGGCGGCACCGGCTGCGAGGGAGCAGTGGCATCGAAAGAGTTCTGCTGTGGAGGGTTGGGATTGTATGCCGAGTACTGTGGTTGTGAGGGGGCTGAGGGGCCCGGCGTAGGCCGCGATGCGATGGCTAGTGGTGTAGGAACACCTTGTGATGGGCCAGGTGGTCCTGGTGGAGGGAATGCAGGTGCCGAAGGAGCGGAGGCTCCCGGGCTACCGCCGTAGGGGTCTTCGGGCGAGTAGACTGAAGCCGAATACGGGTCAGCTCCAGCATTGTTGTGAGTTGCTACAGGTGAGTCGTAGGCAGATGTGGCTAGCTCTTGGGGGTTGCCATAGGTGCTCTGGGGTCGTGGACCCTGTTGGACCGGAGGCTGGGAGTAAGCCTGATATTGTTGTGGAGGCGGACTCGAGGTCTGAATTGGACCCGGCTGCATAGGTTGCTTCCCTTCAGCTAACCGTGAAGGCTGATCGCGGGGTGGGTAGTGCTGCTGCTGTGGAGGCCCTCCCTGAGGAGGTACCTCAGCGCCCTGGAGGTAAAAAGGGGCTGGACCAGGAGTTGGACGTTGGAAGTTGGGAGGTGGCGAGGAAGTTTGGTATGGGTTCTGTTCTTGAAAACTGTTCAGCCATAATTCATACGTGAAGGAAAAGGTATCATACCCTGTGGTGGAGGTCCTTGGGGGCCAGGGGTATAGTATCGTTGAGGATCCTGCTGAACTGGCGGTGGCCCCTGGGGTGCAAATTGGCCAGGTCCAGGAGTACCTCCTGGTACTGGAGCGCCATACGCGAGGGGTATATTCGGACGCGGCGCATAATGGTGATAGGTGGGATGAGGCGGGTGGGACATGGAGGATTCCAGCAATGATTCGTAGTCTCTTCGCGCCTTGATGAATTTCTCGTTTAGTTGCGTAAAGTCGTCCTTCTTCTGTGAGTACTTCTCGATCAATTTGATGAGTTTTGGCCGGATCGCTAAAGTCTGGTGGTATAGTTTCTGCGCCTATTAGTCACCTTCCCAACGACTTTGACAACTTATATACTTACGGAAATCTCCTCATTATCCTCTTCCCTCGGCGCAGTGTTAGACGTGCTCAGGAGAGTCAGTAACTTCTCGACATTTTTGATCTCGGCAAAGACCTCCGACTCCATCTGCGCCTCACGGTGCAGTTCATCTGGCGTCGGATCGGTAAGCTTTTCAACGTAGTTGAGAGGGAAGATGCCCGTCTTTCCCTTGAGCGATCCTCGCCACCAATCCTTGTAAACGGATTCCAGCACCGCGATGACATCGCCCTTCTTGAACTCTAGCTCACCGGGCTCCGAGGGAACGAAGTCGTATAGCGCACGAACACGCGACACGGTAGCTGCCGTCGTACCCGTCGGATGACTTTGGATTGGCTCTGCTTGTGCAGCACCAGCGCCAGCACCAGCACCAGCACCAGCCCCCGAACTGGGTCCTGCTGCAGGGATGCTGACGGCCTTCTTCTTCTCTTCCTCCTGCAAACTGAGCTTGAGAGCCATCTGTAATTCATCTTCCTCCTTCTGGCGATCGAGCTCAGTGAGACCGGTCTTTTGGGGCGCCGAGGGAGCCTGGAGAGTCGGATTGCTCTGCTTCAGGCGGTAATAGGCGTCGTACATGATTCCGAGGTCGGCGTCGGACTTGAACATATCGGACCATTCCTTCATGCGCTCCAAGATTTTGGCCTTAACTTGGTGGTGGGTGTTGCGGTCGTTAGCAAGCTTGAGGAGGGCATCGGTGAAAGAGCGGCTGGCTAGTTCGCGGTGCATGGCCTTGCCCAAGTTTTGCGAGAGGGCATTGCCTAACTGTGATCCGGGCTGGTGTCAGCTTGTCTTCCACCCCGAGCGGCTCGAGTAAACACGATGACTGTGAATTCGAACAAGACTCAGAAATCAACAGACAGCGCTCACGTACCTCGAGAGTGTAGAGCTGGACATTTGCATTGCGGTGAGCGAGGCGCTTGATCAGGCCCTGAACAGCTTGGTTGGGGCCATTGGAGTCGTTGGTAACCTTATCGCAGACCTCCATGATGGCCCCCCAGTCCTCGGAGGTGAGGTTCTCATCGGTCGCCTTGGCTATGACAGGGTGAAGGGAGTGTCAGTTAGGGACGCCATTCGAGACGTGCTCGTCAGGTCTGGAGGCATGGCGGCTTACCGATGGCCTCATCGTACGGGCTACTAGCAGCGCCGCGAAACATGATGGCAGGCGTCGCGGTCGCTGCACCTCGCTGGATATGGTTGGTGATTTTTTCGCTTAGGTATGTGTGGTGACTTGTCGTCTACGAAGGAAACGGGCGACCTTGGCTCAGTATAGAGCGTCGAAATGAAGGGGAACAACTAACTGCTGGTCGCGGTGGCGTCAAGGAAGATATGGACGACCTGAGAGGTGACCTGAAATAGTGGTAATGTATGTTGGGTTGGGTAGCAGGCCAGGGTAGGTAAGTATAGGTATGAATAAGGTACCTAGTATACCTAGTAAGTGAGATACCCTGCCTTACTACTACTAGTCCTACTACTCAGATGAGGTAGTAGCTGAGGTCTGTCACCGTCGGGGCAGCTTTTCGGTGGTGGCAGCCTGGGCGATTACGTCTGTCCTCCCCGCTGCGCCGGATCTGTGCTTTGCCGCACTGGAGACTGCTGCAGTTCCCTAGAATGCGAACCACCTTTGAACTCCGCCCTGCCTGCTTGCTCGGGCTCTCCAGCTTCTGTTCAGCTACCAATCAATCACCACTGTACCGTATAGCAATAGCCCAAATCCACAGTGACAGGTAGGTCCGACTTGGTTTGATTTGGATGCGAGGTTCGAACCCGGATGATCCGCTATACTTACTACCTGTAGGGACCTATTGTACTGGTAGATCATGAATCCAACTAATCCCAACTCAGTGCTTTTAGGTGAATCACCCCCTACAGAGGTGTTCCTTGTTTGTTCCAAACCCAGCAAGTGAGTGCTCTCGCCTGAGCGCCGCAACAAACGCGCAATGCGGCGAATTCGCCCGTCCTTGGCTGCGCCACAAAGCAACGCATCGCCAGCTGGGCAGTGAAGAGCTAGATTGAATGAAACCCGGGTTTCTATTTCTGCGATCTGGAGCTTTATCTTACTTGAGCCTCTGAGCTGGTTATGAGAAATCATCTGGTCCGTACCAGACCAAGCTGATTCGCTCATTCGGGTCATTTGAGCCTCCAAGCTATTTGCAGTATAACGTCAGGTAGGCCTATTAGAAACATGAGAACGCATCATGACCACAGCTATGCTTTAAGTGCCTTTGATTCTGTATCATCACCTGATCTAGAACTATTCATATGTTATCATTTCAGTCTGCAGACTGTCTATACCGAACAGGGCTTTCTATTGTCCTCCACCGTCCAATGTCGCGATGGACAGATGAGAATAAGAACCCCTGCATGTAAATGACGGTGCCAGCTCAATACACAAGAACGCCGGCAAGTCCGTATTTGGACAGGCCATGAGTCGCAGAATGCGTAATACCCTGGACTCCAATCATCTGCTTGCCTGTGCATATGAAGAAGGCGAGGCCACTAGTCGCAGTATACCAAGTGAACGCCTTTCATACCGTCGTGATCCCTGTACATCAATCCAAAGAACTGTCAATTTTTCTCTGGGTATGCTCGCCTTGTATCAATCGATAATGGTCTGTATATAGACCGAAGCCAGAATTTCATGCGCTGGCCGGTCTGTCCGTACTCTCCTTTTGCGAACTCGTTTGTGAGGAAGTAGGGAACGAACGGTCGTGGTCGTGCTCGAGATCCTACCACCGGCGACTTCCCCGACCAGAATCATAGCCTCCACGGCCCTCTTCGAGACTACGTCGTGACTGCTCTCTATTGATCTCCGACATGTCAAAGAGCAATGGCTCGTCGTCACCTTCGTCAGAAGGCCCCCCTGAGACACCTAGTCCCGTGGCACCACCGCGAGAGTACCCACGACCATACCGGCCCGTCGAACCAACCAGGCTGCCACTGCCAGAATGGGGTGGAGTGACTCCCCGACCGGCACTGCTCCCATAGCGCCTGCCGTGCGGAGAACTCGAGAAACCGGTAAGAAGCCCACCTGGAGGTCTGACTTCGCGTTCGACAGACGATCCCTGGTCCGTATCCGCCGAGCCAGTGGCTCTGATATCAGCTGCTGGCTGGAGGATGGGCGAATCTGATGAAGCGTCTTCTTCGGCTCTCCTTAAGAGTCCACTAAGACTGGGCATCTCGCGGTCTTCGGCACCAAGACTCAGACTACGCTGAGGTTCACCGTCGTCATCATCGATTGATATACGCGCGGCATGAGCTACCGAGCTCGATCTCCTTGCATGCGGGTGGGGTCTTGGCGACAGTGGAATATCGATTGCCGTAGCACCAAACGCAGCAGGAACACTGGCTGGAGGTTCTCCCGATATACGGGCCCGATGTACAGGAGCAGCGTAATCAACACTCGAGTTCTCAGATAACCGCGATGGGATAGCTGGAGTATGCGGTGTATGTGGGGATAGGGGTAAGGGCTTGCCAGGAGACGACGACACTGACATGCCAGGAACATTAGCAAGCTGTCGGCTTGAAGAACTCGAAGAGCGTTGTAGGTGCATAGATGAGTTCATCGATTCGGTGAGTGCGTTATTAGACTCCCGCATCAGATGGAACTTGGAGAGCTGAGCCGCCGTTTTCTTGGTGGCGGAGTCGCCCTTTTTAGATGGTTCGAAGCTTTGAAGTGTCCGTTTGCTTTCAAGAGCCTTAAGGAAATCTTGAATATTATCATCATCAGTTTGGAAGGACGCCGAGCTGCCACCGGCTCCGGCCTCGTTTAAGAGGCCAGAGCCGGGCTGTGCCACAGATGACGCCAAGCTCTGCTTCCCACTGCTATTCTGATCATCATCGGCCCTGCTTCCACCACCGAAAGATGGACGATTACGCCGGTGCGTGAAACTGCTACTGAAACGATTAGTGGCAGACGGCCTCGGCGAACCCGCAACTGGGTTTTCGGTAGCCGGTGGTGGCCCCCCTCGTAATGAAGCTGGCATTCCAGCTGTCAGGGACGAGCGGTTTCGGGCATGTGTCAACCCCAACCCGGAGGGCCGAGTTAACGAGTGAGGCGATGGAGGAACGTCATGGTCTAGCATGCGCGGCACAGGTGAGCCAGATAGTGATCCTTGCTTGAAAGGGGATGATTGAAACGAGACCGATGGGCGGCGGGCTTCTGTTGTCCGGAGTGACGGTCGTCGAGCTGGCCCGGCAATGGGCAGAGAATGAGGTGGTGCTTCCACACTGGCAGGCTTGGACCCGGGCGGCGAACTGATATCAGATCCAGGTGCCTTGACGGCTCTCAAGGCTGATATCGGGCTCGTCCCAGTAGGGCCTTCGCCATGGAACGTTGATAAACTACCGTATCGTTGTTGATTCTCGGTGATGTCGTGCGCTTGCCTGTTGTGTGGCATTGATCCAATTTCAGCGCGAGGATCCCGTTGCCCGAAGCCACGATTTGGCACGGATGGTTTGAACATATCATCAGAAATGGCCATACCAATGCGGGAGGACAAGAGCGACTCCGTTTCGACAACCTGAAAATTGCAGTGATTCCGGTATGACACGGACACGTAGAAGCGGCCTACAGGCACTTCAAGACTACCAAACACACATTCAGTTATCACGTCACCCCTTCCCTCGTGTAAAGGGGTAGCTAATGTGTCAGGCCCGAGATTGTGCCTATCACCCGACGCAACACGGCAGCGGACTTCCAAGGCAGGGTTTCCTCGATTTCGCCTTGAGCTTCTGGCAAGTTTCCAAGAGGGTAATATACCAGTCATGGTATAAATCGAGCGCATTAGGATGATGGCTTTTTTGTACACCGTTGGGAGGAGAGGCCCGAAGTCGTCGATGTCTCCAGGGACCGAGCCACTGAGTTCAACCTTCCATCTTTCCAGAACAACATGTGTGATTGGTTTGCTCTGACGACCAGAGCTACTGTTGCTAGATTGGTCCGATGAATTGATGGCCTCCACGACATCCGATTTCTTTCCATTGTCGTCAACGATCACCAAGCTCTGACCATGTTTTAATCGTGAAGCATCCAGGTAGGTTTCGATGATCATGGGCGGTGGGCGGTTCTCGAACGCACCGCATTGTTTGAAGACACGAAACTCGTCCCGAAAGTCGTCAATGTCGTCGGTGTCTAATTGAAACTACAGAGAATATTCAACGTTAGAAGACTCCTGACTGGTCCAGTGATTTGACTTTTCTGACTTACCCAGCGGCTTGTTCTCCTTTCCATAGTCCTGCCCACCAGTATAGGGGTTACCTTGATCCGCTCTTGCAATATGAGGGTTCCTGCTTTCGAAAATACATTCTGATGATTACGCCCAAGTCAGTCATCCGTGGATCGATCATCTAGCCGAGGGAAAACCAACCTGGATAATCTGGTCGAGCTTCTTGACAGAGTCCCGGCTGGGGGCTCCATCGGGGCGCTCTACGGCTTTTCCTGGGCTTTCTGAACCCTGGTGAGCAACACTTGTTCCTTGTGAAGGTGGGCGAGCACCAGGACTTGTAGGATCTCTCTGGCTGTTTGTTCTTGTAGGGTTGGTTTGCGGTGAGGCGGCGGGAGAAGAGGCACGAGGAGGAGCGGAACGGGGCGTTTGATGCATGTTGAGATCAGATGGGCGACGTTGCGCCCAGGGAAAAGATTCGAATCGATCGATGGGCGAGATAGCAGTCTACGCAGAGACCCCGCGAGGCACGCTGGTAGGGTGTCGCTTCGTAACAGCCCCTGGTGTAGTTGAAGCGTCGATGGCTTAGTTGGGGATGGAGGAGTTTATCTGATGCCACCAAACTTCGGCATCCATTGTTTGCAGCGTGAATGTCGGGAAGTCTTGATGGTGTATTGAGTACAAGAATACCTATGGGTTGGTATTCAGTCATGCATGCAGACAGGGCACGCACGCTCGGCTGCAAGTTCGAGGAGCTAGGCTAGGCAGATTGCGACATTGTCCTTTGATGTTGCTTGCCTAATAATTGAATGGGATAGAGTGGATGGGGTGGATGGAGTTTCAATGGGGACAGGCTGAGGGGGTTATTGGTGAGTATAGAAGTCTAGCCTGGGTGTCTGAATAACTCAGTAACTCTGAGAACCAGGAATGACTAGTTAGGTAGATTCAATATCATTGATGGTCGAGACAAGTCAAGAGAAATGCTGGAGGTCAGACGGTATCGCAGGTCTGGTTGATCCTCGTGATGGGCTCCGACGACCTTGTGCCATCCGTCATCGGTCCGGACCGAGCTAAGGATAGTCGGGATTGACAGAAGCTACCCTAGACCTGGAGGTTCAGATAGGAGGAGGGATCGCTCTAGGGCGCGTTCTCGGGGCTGTACTGTGTAATGTAGGTACGACGCCATTAACAAGTCAGACGCTGATAGGCAATCGTTAACTACCTATTGATAGTAGGAGATACGGTAGATAGCAGATATGATGGCCGATAAGCACCAAACTGGTTACAATGGGACCAGACAATGCGGGAGGGGGGCTGTGAGCCTATGACGAATTCATTGTATTCAACGCATAAAACAGCAGACACACAATGCCAATAAGGATGACAGGAACCGACTCGCCATGTGTGACTTGAGCAACCGAGGAAGGGATACGTTCAGATAGATACTGTAGAAGAAAGAAAAAAGAGAATGAAGGACAAAATGCCTTTCGGCTCACGGCTCTATTCTCTCTGCCTACCTTACCTACCTCCTACATGTACATAGCTCTTCCAGGCTACTCTAGTTGGCAGGGCAGCTTGCAGTTGCAGATGCAGCGGAGCTGAAGACTCTATCCTCAAAGAGTGATAAGTCGACATGGGCCTCCAAGGTGCCTGGGCAGTGTCCGGTGGCCTGGTGCTGTTTCTGCCCGTCACAACGATGAATGACTCTTGTCGGCTGCACAGCTGCTGCAGGACAACACAGAGGCTCACAGCGCTTGTGCAGATGTGGAGAAGCTTCAAGCACCATACATAGTGGACCTGTCCATGGGCCACAGATGGGCAGGGGCAGGGAGCGATCCGTGTGATCTCGAGGCTTCTTCCTTTCGAGGAGTATTCACGAGTGTCCACCCACGATTGTCCTTTCCTTCCCCAAGCCAAAGCCCCCCCTCGTCATATCGTGCCTGCCTGCCCCTAGATCACATTGGCGTCATTGGTCTGACGCCTGCTGACCACCTGTATACCCATCTCTAATTGGCTTCAACGTCCGAAGCGCCACTGCCCCTACCATTGCATTGCAGTAGACCAGGAGCAAACACAGCAAGTGCCTGTCTCCCGTCCAAATTCTGCTTCTGTCATGTGTGGGTGGGCTTAAGATAAGGGAGAGCCCAGCTAGGTAGGTATTACATATCGGGTGAGGCATAGTGTTTCTGATGGTTCACTACGGACTCATCCGGCAAATCTACATCTCGAATGTGTATAACTATACAGTATCAATCACAATCACACGACAGCAGACACATCGCGACAGAAAGCCTCGCTTGGGCTACTCCTTCCAGCAGTCAGAAAGCACTTGATAGACCTTCTGGGTTGCATGTTCTCCGATGAGTCGTCTTATAGGCCGTCCTTTCCAATATCCCTGGTGCACAGACGCCTTGCTGTTCCTGCGTTACTTAGAGCCGCTGGGAGCCGATGACCTTGATGATGCCCAAACCCCTTGCTCACCGACAGAATCGTTAACGTTCAGAGTCTCTATCCTAATTACCTAGCAGCTGTTCTACTCTTCATTGGGATCATGGTCACGCAATGTATATTGGAAAATAACGTTGATGAGATGCTAGGCGTGAGACACGTGATATCATACCTGGGCGTTATACAACAGCTGTACTAGTTCTGTGATAATGTGCAAGTACCACGACAAACGTCCCGCTGCCATTGACAGGTCTTATATGAAGCCTCGAAGTCCTGTTGATTATCCCTCAGTCACTGATGGCATGATTGATAATTGGTCTTGATAGACCGTCTATACTCTTCAGTTTTCTCATGAGCTGCTCTGTAAGAAGCACCCGTCCGTTCGTGGTAAGCAAGATAATCAGCATAGGTCGCGCTCTGATACTTGGTGGAGTTCGATCCCCGCCAATACAACGCCTCAAGTGAACTCAGTAGATGCGGTGATACTGCTTGGAAACCGGTAGTCTCATTCTCACCCCCGACCCACGGAGAACAACTGTGATAAGAAAGGTCGAGATTCTGGAAATGGACCCGATGACAAAAATGCAATGCCTCAGCATACTCCTCCAAGCCCCCTCCCTACTGGAAGCTCGTATTGAGTAAGTCAGGCTTTCTGTCTTTGAGGTCAAGCAACATCTCGCCAAAAAGTCCATTAGCCCACGAAAACCACTGCCGCGTCCAGTCGGACGCATTGAAGGTGTCAATCGACTCGTGTATGAGTCCCAAATGATCAGTAGATGATACAAGCATCCCCAATCCATTCAAAATCTCCTTGTCGTCATCTGAGGTGAGAAGGGATGTGATGACTGACATCGGCCAGGCTTTTCCCGGTCCGACATGCGGGCCACCAGTTCTGGAGCGTACAAATCAGTTCATTTCTGGATCTAGTGATGTGCATGAGTATCGAAATGACTCACCCATTAAGCACAGGCCCGTGCATGTAATATGGATTCCACGTTGATAGCACGAAATTTCGTGTATTCTGATACGTCTCGTCGCTTTCTTCTAGAAAATCCAGAATCGGCGCGCTTAGAAGGCTTGGTACATTGGCATCATCCATCAAGTTACTCGAGCCGAAGCCGTCTATTTCGTACGCATAAATCTCACCATACACGGCGTGTTGCACTTTCCCATGGCTGATGATGCCATCTTTGACATTTGCCGCAAAATCGCTCATCTGCTTCGCGAGGTCCGAGTCGATGGTTTCCATGATGGACGCGCATCTCCCCAAATAACTTGAAAATTGCATGTTTGCGGGTATGAACAGCTGATATATAGTAGCATCGTCACTTGGTCGGAATGCGCTGCGGACGAGCCCCGTGCCACCCTTCACCGGATTCCCAATGCCTTTGTTGGCGAGGGTCTCTGTAGCGGACGTAGAATCGCGTTGGAACGTGTACGGCGACGTGTTGACAGAGCCATCATCGGCGTATGTGCCGACGAGAAGGCCGTTGGTGACGTTCATAATCGTTTTGACGGCGTCTGTCCATTGGTACTTGCTGAAGAAGGCCGAGTCCTGGGTCTTCTCGTAATAGTCTGACGAGAGTTGCAGAAAGGCTGAGATGGAATCTAGCTCGTATTTGCATTCAAAGACGAAATCTGTCGAATAGCCAGGAGTCACCTGGTCAGTATCGGCATAGGAATTGTCCTCTGGTGGCAAGCCTGATTCAGAAGGAGGTTGGAAGGCGTTGCAGTACGGGTTTTTGATGATGTAGCGTGACTGGAGGTTGATGGTGCCACGGAATAGAGAAGCCAATGAATCTTTCGAGTCACTCGCTTTCAATAGCGACTTGTAGCTGCGCATCTGGTTTGCGCTGTCGCGTAGCCACATGGCGACGATATCTCCAGTGGTAACGAAGGTGAGCTGCTACTTGTCAATCGCCACTCAATCAGATGGATGCCCACTTAACGATCGCATACCTCTTCGTCTGTGCCATTGTTCGCGTACCCTTTCCAGGTGACCGTAGTGTCCAATGTGTTCGGAAATGTGTTCTCGAAGAGGCGATATAGGTCAGGGTCTTTGACGACATCTTTCATGTCCGTGATAGTCTCTTCGACCTCGGAAAGATTGAATTTTCGGCATGCTGGCTCAGGCCTCTGATATGACAGCTGGTATTTTCCGGACGAGAAAGGCTCATGCGTGGTGCTGGAATATGCAGTATAGTCAGGGCATGAAGCTTGTCCTAGGACCGTCTGCGAATTGGCCACTAGAGAGCTCAATGCAACTAGCAATAGACGCGGCATGGCTATCAACGCTTGTTATACGAGGACAGCAGATGTACTATGAGTGATACGTCGACATTAAAGACGAGGAGGATCTCATGAGATGAACACTCGTGAGACTGCAATACTGTACTTCAGGGTGACTCGAGAGGGAATATAAGCTCAGGAATTACACCATGCTGTGACGTTCCATCATAAGACATAAAGCTTGCAACCCAGTCCCCATATGACCCGTGGGTATGGGGATCGTCGGTCTAGCCATACCTTACCTCATGCAGTTCCAGCCCTGGTGAGAACTTGGCTGGGTTTCTTGTGGTACCTTCCGTTGCTGGAGCTTTGGTCATGGAATATACCTACCTCCTACCTAAACGTATGACGTGAATCCAGGAAACTCCTGTTTGTACGTGCCAACTTGCTGCGAGGAAACGGCGAATGGAACTGAGCAGGTGGACAAAGAGTGCGGGGAAAGCCTGCTCGGGGGTTGCATGCTGTGCTAGGCCAGAGCTGGGGGTCGCGGTGGATCGCTGGGGTCGCTGGGGTCGCTGGGGCCACCGGTAATTGGAGGGGTCCTAGAACTAGAACATGGTCGCATCTTGGGGAGCTACCGGTAGCTCTCTTGAGCTTTGTCCCGAGTCCCGAGTTCCCGGAATTGATAGGCACACATCTATCCTACGGCCACCACTTCATAAGGTGTGCATCACGAGTTCACATCACGCCCTGGCTTCCAGTGTCGTTCCAATTTCGTGGGTTTGTCCAGCGATGATGCAATGCCTGTAACAACACAGTCTTCTTCTCGAGTCTATATCCGTGAGACTCGAGGCTCAAGACCTTTTGGCGTCGACTTTGTCGGGAATAACCTAGACGATTACTAGGACCCTTCATTCACTTTATTAAGACATAGGCTTTTATATTGAATATTTACGACTAGATAAGTTTCATTTTCAGCAAAACCCCACAAACAGATAGGTTAATAGCTCTAGGTGTATTCCAAACTCACATATGACCCAAAGCTCATCTTCTATTCGTAGTCATTTTCTATGTGGCGATTTGGAGTGGTTACCTCATCAATTTATATACCAAAATGCATCAATTGTTAAATCCTAACAACGAAATACCTTCTTTTTCAAAATTCCGTAGACGGTGTAAGTGACACGGCTAATATGCGAGAATCATTCTCAGTCTTACTTACTAGGTACTCAGTTCCAGATACTATGAATTACAACTCGTGAGCATGTGGACTTATATGCTCATATTTGGTAGCCTCCTATCCAAGTGCTGACTACGCTCTTGACCGCAAAGAGCTAGTGAGCAGCGATGAACCATAATATACCCGAGGTTCTTACGGAAGAAAACGCTTGGGTTTCAGGACGATGCTACCACCAGCGAACGACGATTCTTTGTGAGCCTCACGCCAGTCGCTACCCATGGGGATGTAGGCCACGGTGCTCGCGACGACAACCTCTACGCCAATGAATAGTCTGGAGGTAAGCTGGACTCATTGCTTGCGTTTTCAGGGCCAGGAGAACATCCAATTTAACAGCCATTACTAGTTTCACGAGCCTCGTACGTAACAATCGGTAGACGAGCGCATTACTCAGCGTCGCGAGCATTACGGCTTTTGAGACGACACTTACATTGTTCACGCAAGTGACATTGGCTATCACACTAGCCCGCATCACCTTCAGTCGGGCAAACAGTGTGGCATCGAAGAAGACATCGACATCCCCATCATTATCAACGGACCCGGTGTTCCTGTGTGGATCACCAAAGCCGGCACTGCTCACATGGAGAACCCGGGGCTTCACACGAGCTGAACTCTACAGGTCTCTAGTCCTTCCAAGGTTGCAGAACTATCCCAAGTGTTGGATGTTCGCCAATATTGTGTAAACATTCATTGTAAATAATCGGCCTATGCAGAAGAAGGCCGGGTCTGCGACGGTATCCCGACGTTCCTCGGCAGTGCAAAAGCGCCTGGAATCGTATCATCCTCTTAGGACTTTAGGACCTCTAGGTATTACACCATCTGGTGCAGCGGCGAACACGAGATCTACGGCATACAAGTTGGCTGGCCTCTTTTCTTTTCTCCCTCTGTCCCTATCTATACGCACCCTGATCTCAGAGTTCTAATTCACCGTCTTAGAGTGACTCCGGTCAGGTACTAAACCTCCTCTTAGATGCAACAAACCCAGAAACAGCTGCTAATGGAGTTCTCAAGGAGCAAATGATTGCATTTCTTTTTCGCTCCATTTCGTACTGAAGTCTCGTGAGGGCAAGAGGTCCTTGCAGTTCCGGCTAACGCGGCGTCCAAAGGGTAGCGTATGAAGCCTTAACGAAGCCCCCCCGTCTGGCTTCGACCGCTCCTATAAAGGCCAGTAGGCGCGATTTGATTTCAGTAGAGGCGTGCCACGCTTTGCCGTCGATGCTGAAGGTTCATGGTTCGAAGTGGATGGTTTTGCATATTGAGAAGAGTTGAGGTTGTCAGGTTGGGCCTAGATTTATCCTCGAGAAACGACACTTGCAGCGCAGAGCAGGAAGAATCAAACCAAATCGGGTAGTGCCCAAAAGCAACTAACTATATCGCGGTCCTTTCAGGAGGTCAGTACCTCGTTATCTGTCGTTTGTCACACTCTTTTGTTTTCTGAAGCTAAAGATGGTCATGATGTCATCAACTAGAGGCACCTAGAATGAGGTACCACCTTGCAAACTACCTGGGGCCCTATCGTTCGCTCGAAACACAGTAGTTAGCAGTACAAAATATGTCGCGATAATACCATACTTTGCAACGCCATATTCACTTGTACAGTACTTCCAAGAAAACATCATGCCTGCATCTACTTCACCGCATCCGGACCAGCGCGGATTGGAACCTCATCCAGCCAGACCTCGCAATGTCGACGGCGAGGTCGATTACGTCCCACACCCAGAAAAGCTGATTGATGTCTCTTCATCGAGGAAAGAGATCCAGCAGAAGATAATCAAATTGTACTGCGGCAGCGCCTCAGAGGAGGACATGGAGGTTTATACCGAGCAGGCAATCTACGACGACCCTTTCAGCTACTGCGATACAAGGTTATTGGTCCCTATCGAGTAAATATAGGGTCAAGCACGTGCTGACTTGGTCGCAGATACAAAATAGCAGGCCAGTGGTACGGTATCCCGAAGCTCTTCGCCAAGTCGGAAACGCTCGCGACGGAGATCACTTCGTCTACTGAGCATGAACTCGTGTGGAAGCAGAGACAGCGGTACACGTTTGTCGGTATCCACGCATCAAAGACGGCAGACAGCCTGATCAGTCTGAGATTGGAGGGTGAGGAGCCGAATGAGAAGGTGGTGTACCATAAGGATATGTGGAATGAGAAGGACTACTCGCACGAGGGCCTCGGTGCACTGATGAAGAAGTTGAATGGGTACGTGAGAAGACAGCCTATGAGTGTCCCTCATTTTCGTGACGCGCTGGGGCTAACATGTTATACAGCGATAAGTTGACAGGCATCACTAAGCCTCCTAAATCTACCTAAGACTCCCCTTCAGCCCCTAAATCTGAAATTTTGAGCTCGAAGAGCATATACGATCAAAGTTGTGGTATGGGGTCATGCGAAAATCGGATATGCGTCAAGATCTTACCCCATCCAGGTTGGGCACACCGGACTCTTTTCACTACCGTTTTCTAGACTCGACAAGTAGAAAGCGAAAGTGTATATCCATAGAAACCATTGAAAGTCAGGAAGATCTCTTCCACAGTATAGTTGGAGCTGAGTGCTCCTAGTCCACCAGTGTGATCCTCCATACGTCACCTGCGCGCGGAGACCTGTCGGCATTTTGGTTCCCTCAAGGGTCAGCTGGTTGATTCGCTTCGCCAAGCGACAGAGATGCGAACTCACTACCAATGCTGAAGACCAGTTCACCCATCTATTCTAGGCTCCTCACTGGGTTCGCAGGGTAGCTGCCGATGTTACCGCCTGCATTGATGCATTTCAGCCGGATCCCGCCTCTTGCCAAGAATGGATTTTTTCCTTATTGGGGACAACTTGGCAAACGTCTTGGGACGCGGAGCACATGGCCGCAAAAGACTGGTGAGCGCTGAAGCGACGTCCAGCAAAATCTCAGAGCTCAAGGACAATTGTGTTCTCGTTGATGTCGCAGCATTGTAACTAATTGAAGAGGCTGCTTGTTGACACTCAAGTCCTAGACCTGGTCGACTGTAAACCGGCTATCTTTTCCATCAGCATTCCCCTTCACACCTGGCCTGATCCCGGATATAGATGAATCCGGGTACGGCAATGCGCGACTGCCCTTCATTACATTCTGAGGCTGGCTGAGAATACACCGTGTGTTTGTCTTGGTGGGCCGGAGTGTGTTTGTCTTGGAGATTTCAAGATGACGACCAATTTCGCAAGCGTGCCCAGGAGGCGTCGTATCCTTTTGATCCCTTTGCTTATCCTCTTCATATGGGCTTTGATCCCATCCAAGGAATTCAATCCACCTCGGAAGCTGTTGTTGGAGTTGATAGGGTCAAGTGCTGAAAGTGGCAATGACATCTTGAGATACATCGACCCTCTCATCGGTACAGTGAATGGGGGTAAGTCCTTTATGCAGAAAATCACAGATCTCAATCACCGCTAATAGCTACCCAAGGTCATGTTTTCCCTGGAGCAAGCCTACCGTATGGTATGTCTAAGTGAACTGTTAGCTCATTATGGGGGCAAGTCTGACTGCTCTCGCAGGAATGGCGAAGCCGGTCGCAGATGCAAACAACTATGGCGAAATTGCAGCAGGATTCGTGTCTGACCACTCACAAATCCAGGGGTTCTCAAGCCTCCACGACTCAGGTAGGTCGTATTTCACTCTCTAATTGAGGTTATTATCGGTCCTGACTGTGATCATTAGGCACCGGAGGAGTATGTCTCTTTGAGCTCCGTCGAGTGCTGCACTGACATTTTCAAGTCGCCTTCGTTGGGCAATTTCCCGCTTTTCGCTCATCCAGGATGTCCAGAGGACGATTACTCGAAATGTAAATATACATCATACGAAAGAGGGACGCAAAGAGTCAACAACTCAGCAACAGCCCGTCCGGGTTACTTTGCTATCGGGTTGAACAACTCGGTCTATGCAGAGATGACGGCCACTGAACACACTTCACTCTTCAGGTTCAGGTTTCCAAAAACCGCTGAAGTACTCTCGGACGGTATCAAAGTTCCTAACAGCCCCTTGATACTAATCGACCTTATTGATCTCGGAAACAGCAGAACAGGAGGCGATGTTCAAGTGAACACAGACTCTGGTAGGATGATTGGCAATGGCACCTATCGACCGTCATTTGGCCGGGGAGAATACAAAGCCCACTTCTGTGCTGATTTCAGGGGCGCCGAGATCCGAAAGGCCGGCACTTTCCTTGAAAAGAATGCAACTGATGATAAACAGGCCTTGGGTTATTTTGGAAGTGGCTACTTTATACCATCAGGCTCGGCGGGGACTTGGATTCATTTCGCGAAACCAGCCGCCGGCCACATCATGGCACGAGTCGGCGTATCGTTCATTTCAGTGGCTCAAGCCTGCCTAAATGCTGAAAGGGAAATTCCCGACTTTGGATTTGCTGAAGTTGTGAAGGCTAGCGAGCAAGCTTGGGCCGACAAGCTTTCGGTGATTCAGGCCGATCATCGAGGCATGAGCCAGGACTCGTTGGTGACCTTTTGGTCAGGGCTGTATCGCGCCATGCTGTCGCCGCAAGACTATACGGGCGAGAACCAGCTGTGGAGGTCTACTGAGCCGTACTATGACTCTTTCTATTGCATTTGGGATTCCTTTCGAGCCCAACACCCTCTGCTGACCATTATTGATCCGGATGTGCAGACAAAGATGGTCAGGGCTTTGATCGACACATACAAGCACGAAGGGAAGTTACCTGACTGTCGCATGAGCTTCAGCAGAGGCTACACTCAAGGTGGCTCAAACGCGGACGTGGTGCTCGCGGATGCGTTCGTTAAGAACCTTACCGAGGGCATCGACTGGAATCTGGGATACGAAGCCGTGGTATCCGATGCAGAGGAAGAGCCGCGCGACTGGTCAACAGTTGGTCGAGGTAATCTCGAGAGCTGGCACAGTCTCGGCTACATCCCCGTAGACGACGATGACAAGAACGGAACGGGACCCCAGAGTCGCTCAATCTCTCGTACCGTCGAATACGCCTACGACGATTTCGTTATAGCTCTAATGGCGAAAGGTCTCGGACGGAAGAGTGACGAAAGCAAGTATCTGCAGCGCAGCCGCAACTGGAGGAACTTGTACAATCCCCATCAGGAAGATCGATATCGCGATGCCCTGGGCAAATTGAGGAGGACTGGATTCACCGGCTTCATGCAACCGCGCTTTCGCAACGGCTCCTGGCACTACCAAAACACGCGTCTATGCAGTCCCGTCTACCAACAGCACAGCTGCTATTTCGACACGGCCTATGACACATACGAGGGCAGCCCCTGGCTTTACACCTTCTACGTGCCTCAAGACATGGCGTCCCTCATCAAAGTACTGGGTGGCAAGGAGCGGTTCACCGAACGCCTTGAATACTTCCACACCTCAGGCATCAACTACATGGGCAACGAGCCCAACTTTCTGTCGACCTTTCAGTTCCACTACAGCGGTCGGCCAGGACTGAGCTCGTATTGGCTGCATCAGTACATACCCTCCCAGTTCAACAGTAGTATCAACGGTATTCCCGGCAATGATGACTGTGCTATGGGTGCGTTCTCGGCGTTTGCGTTTATGGGCTTCTACCCTGTCGCAGGCCAGGACGTATATCTACTGACTGCACCAATGTTCCGCCAAGTGAGCATCAAGACGCCATCGGGAAGACTAGCCACAATAAAGAACTATGGGTTTGACCCTTCGTACCAGGCCATTTATATACAGAGTGTGAAGCTGAATGGCAAGGCGCATACGAAGAATTGGATCACTCATGACTTCTTCGTAAACGGTGGTACGTTGGAGTTTGTTCTCGGCGCGAGAGAAAGCGTTTGGGGTACTAGAGACGAAGACTTGCCCCCAAGCCTGTCCACGGGACTGAATTGAGACACGCAAAGGGTATTTTCATAGTGGGCATACCCAAGTAGGTACATACCTAGCGATGACTCTATTCCGTCAGGATACTAAGGACGCGACACCAGTGCTCATGCGCCCGGCCCTTAGTATATATATATATATATCTCGTTGTGACAAGTCTTTTTATACAAGACATCACAAATTATGTCTTTCGCCACTATCTGTGAGTGAGACCATCACGGGCTTTCGACGAAAGAAGTGTTTTGAGGCCTTCCATCCCATGTGACTGTATCGTGACTAAGTTTCCTTTCTCACTGTGGAGGCTGCTAGTCATTGACAGTGGACGAAAGAGCCTCAACGAGATATTTCTTTTCCTGTCCTCAAAAGAGTGTCCTGTGTTGAGCCACTTGCGTAGACTCGAATGCGTTGGTGGCTGCGCGAAGACCTGCAGAAGACTTCGACCAACGAGATGTGGCCGTTGAAGCACCTTAGACGCCGCGTTGCTTATGTGCCATATACCCGTGCAGCGTGGGAGCTATAAACAAGACCCCTCATATCTCCAAAGCCTCTCTTGTTTCCAAGAGGTGTGTTCGAAACACACGTAGCTCGACATCAGTAGCCCATAACAAGAAACCACAATGGCAGCAACCAATCAAACTTCCAACGCAGATCGAAATCGAGGGTAGTATCAAGATGACTTGACCGAAGTCAACGAGCCGATACGAAAGTTGCTGGAAGACTACTCCAATATTCCAGTTGCCGGAGTCGTCAAGCACGTGAACAAAATTGTAAGCAAAGACCGCACAGCTGCAAACTTGGTATGGTGAAGACAAAAATGATACCTGATACGCATGACAGTGGCAAAGAGGCTTCGCCACGAACCCATACCCGTGCATCGGACTCTATCGCTTCACTAACCTCACTTTGCTCTCACACCCTCTTTACAATGAGATTGTCCAGCGCCTCAAGGCCTCCGACGCCAAAGTCATCTACTTAGACGTCGGCTGTTGCTCTGGCCAAGGTTTGCGGCAGCTGGTGCAGGATGGCGCTCCCTCCGAGCGACTCGTCGGCCTCGACGTCGAAAGTGCCCTGGTGGAGCTCGGCTATTATTTGTTCCTTGATCGAGATACTTTTACGTTCTCGTTTCGTGGTGGCCGACGTTTTCGAAGGGGTGGCGGGAAGGCACTGGGCCGAGTTGGAGGAACGTAGGGTTGATGTGATGCATCGCAGTGCATTTTTCCACTTGTTCACCCTCAACAGCAGAGCCTTGTGACAAAGCAGCTCGGGAGGCCTGTCAAGAAAGGCAGTATGATCATTGGGCGACAAATTGGGAGTCTGGGGCCCGGTCATGTTGCTGCTATCAAGGCCGGTAGTGTGAGCTAAAGGCACGATGTCGCCCCGTTCAATACAATGTGGAGAGAGGTAGGGTTCACCACCCAGACGAAATGGAAGGTCGAGGGAACCATGTAGATGATTTGAGTCAAGCCAGATAGCCCTGTAGAAGATGAAAACTCCCGCCGTCTTGCCTTTACCGTTACTAGGATAGAGTAGGGGCCAGACACGATGCAAATCACTTTATTATTGTCACTTACACGTACCAAATGCCAGGCTATGTATCCATACACTTTGGCACCTGTCGTAGGCTTAGCGTTTGTATCTGAATTTGGAATGTGACTAACGTGTATGCCCTCATTGTCCAGCATTGGAGCGCCACGTCTTACTTTCAAGGGTGCTAGGACTTGCTATACTGGATATGTCTCTGCTAAGACTACTTGGATGAAGAAATCTGGTTATGTGATTGGCGTATAATAGGGAAGATGAGCTGGAAACTATCTTACTCGAAAAAATAGAGGTATTCCGTGCGCCTTGATGTAAAGAGGAAGATAGCCCTTGTAGGATTGCTCATTTTTTCGGAGGGGGTCTCAGAACCAATTCAGCTCTATCCGTTTGATACGGGCCGATTTGTTGTATACAATAAGATACAATATATAGATTAGTATCTGTAACGCACTGATTAGTGTTGATAATAGTGTTCGTCACCGCTCGTGCATTCCTAAGGATCCAAGATCCAACACGACCAACAGGCTGAATATTTATGCGGTGCGAATTACGCTCTCTGCAAACATCCTGACGCCCTCGTGTGCAGTACTCAATGGCACGTGATAATCGATTCCGGGGTCTCTTTCACTCATCATCGCCGTCCTCCTCGTCCTCGTCTTCCTCAGCCCCATTAGCACCATCCGCCTCTTCTTCCTCCTCAGACGAGCTATCCTCATCACCATCGGGCATTACGACGCTATTCAAGAACGTGACCTGTGCCTCATTAGATTCCACATCTCTTCCAAAAACAGGGGGCCAAGCGCAACTGACAAATCCAACCATAGGGCGAATTATCTCCATAATCTTCTCCTGCGCATCGTCTCCCAATAACACATGATCATCGACCTTGCATCCAACTGTATAATTGCGCAGCTTCAGGAGCTCGATGTCACGGTGATCGGGATGAAACCCCTTCGGCTTGGTCTTCAGCGCGTTCTCCTTGTTCTTTGCTGCGAACGCCTTGATCGCAGACTTCTCATCGTTCTTCTTCGCACCCGGTAGGAATGTCCGGCGGAAGTCCTCCTCTGTGAGCACGCGCCGGATGCGGTGTGGCCGCTCGTCGACGCTCGCGCGCAGCTTGGCAATTGCGGCTGCTTCGGGGTGCCACTAGAGTATGAAGGTTTTAGTGAACCCCTGAATCATCCCAAGACGACTTATGAAAGCCTGGTAGGTACTTACAAGACCACCCCCAACGAAACACTTACCCGGCTCGACGTGCACATAGTAGCAAGCATAAGGCCCCTTGCGTCCCGTTCGCGACCAAGCAACGCTGTAGTGCGGCTTGTAAGGCGTCGGATCCTTACTGAATCGAATATCGCGGTATATACGGAAGATAATGTCACGCAACGGCAGCTCAGGGATCGTTGCGTCCGCCTCGCTTATCTTGTCTGTGAGCGTCGTCACGAACGACTCCCAGTCCTTGAGGGAGCGGCGGTATTCGGGATCATGCACTGTGGGTCAGTCAATGTGTTAGTACCGATTCGTAGCTCATGGACATGGGGCAGCATCATGAAGTATTGATCGGAGTGGGTTTGTATAATGAGAAATTAGGAAGGGAGATCAACATACTCTTCAGCCAGCTCCTCTGGTTATTCTTCCTCAGATCACCCAAGAACAACAGCGTATTCTTATGCAACTTCCAGTCCTCATAATCCACACCGCCCGTGTCCCTGAGCTTTGGTAACGGGATGAACTCGACCTGAGGTCTATCGTCCTCGTTTTCATCACTCTCGTCATCCTCACCATCCGCTCTGATGGCTGCAGCCTGTACCTTTCTAGGCCGCCCCCTTTTCCCCGACCCCGGTGTCTTCGCCTTAGCGCTCTCAGGCGTCTGCGATTTCTGCACCCCTTCGCTCTTGGGCCGCCGTCCCCTCCCCCGCTTCTTCGTTTGCGCCGGCGGCGGCGTAGCCGCTTCCGCGCTCTCAAAGTCCTCCTCATTCGCATCATCATCACCCGCCTCCTCATCTGCCGTGATGAACGCGTCCTCGCTCTCCTCACTTTCCATCTCCCTCTTCGTCTTCTTTCTGGCGCCTCTACCTCCAGCAATACTCCTCTTCCGCGCAGGCGGCGCGTCGTCTGATGCAGATGTAGAGTCATCTACGTCATCTTGAAAATACTTGCTCTTGACGCCTGACTCGCTGATGCGGCCCGACCTGCGCCTGCCGGCACCTTCTGAAACAGGTGCTATCTCATCCGGCGATTCAACTTTGGTGCGTTTCCTGGGCGGCATCGTGGCGTGATCAGTTCCCGAAATCAAGAAAAGTCGAGCAGGTCAAAACGTTAGAAATGGCAAGGTGCACTTGTGATTGTGAGAGGAGCCAATGACGACATACAAGGGAAAGGAGAGATGCTGAGCAAGGGCCGCTAAGCACAACGATCGCGGCTCAGCTCAGCTCTCTCGCGCGCGCTCTGGCTCGGAGGACGTGGGGAACGGATTCGCCCCCAAACCGCATCGCGTAGTCACGTGCTTGCAAGGTCTCTCATTGCACTACCTGATGTAAGCAATGAGTACCGACTATTGCCTTATGTAAGCCTCCAAGCCAACACGCTCCCAAGCAGAAACATCCCGAGTCTGATCTGCGCCATCTCCAACTCATCTCCAAATCCTAGGTCCCGTCCCGCGCCGCCGTTTTCGCCCTCCACAAGTACCTCTGCTCTGCAGGTAAGTAGGTGTGCATGTTAGGTACTCCACGGAAAGCATCTCCAGGATCTCACGCCATCCATCTATCATTATGTGATTTTACTAGAAGAAAGCCCAGACCGCTTACCTCAGACACATCAAATGCATTTTGGCCCTCCAAGCTGCACGCAAGGAGGGCCCATCTCACTTGTCCTCGTCCCCTTGGGGACGTCGTAAGTTACAACGACCAAGCCGGCAAGGCACGTTACGTACGCTCTCGCGCGTGTGGGCTGGCTGGGTGCTTAGGTAGGTATGCTAGAGACAGGAGGGAAGGGAAAAAGAATATAGTGTTGACATTTAGCCTGATTCACCAAACCACGCACCCAGCCTCGGCTGCATCACATCACCGGCGCAAGCGTGCCCATCCCCATCGCGACACGCATTGTGGCCCTCTCATCTTCTTCTCTGCTACGCTCTTATCCAGTACACCCTCTCTGCCTCTGCCAATGAGCAACGGCCGTAATGGTCGTCCGTGGGCCTCTGGGGGTTCATGCAATGTTACAGCCGGTTCCCCAGGTCTTTCCCGCTTTTCAAGCTTATGATTGATGGAACAAGAAGACTGGGATGGTGGAGGTGATCAGTGCCTACCGTCCCCGGGGACCACGATGGTCTCTCTGCTAATCGTCAGACGAGACCGTCGAGTCTGCGGCAGCTAGCCTTCGCTTAGGTACACACTCATTAGGGGCGTCGATCACTCCCTATTGAATGTTGCGGCTGTGGTTCTCTTATGGGCACATCTATTTTGACAGCTGCATCATATATGAACAGAATTCTATGTATATACACCGCTATTGCCAAGATCAGGGGTGCGGACGTCCTCGCCATGGCCTGCATTTGATGATCTGGAAACAGTCCGAAGTCAACACACGGGTTAATGAAACACCTGAGGAAATGTTACTAGATGGGCTGTTCAGACTTCTGCCGAGCTCTCTGGGTAACAGTGCCCTGTGACGTGATCCTCAAGCGAGTTTGCATCGCTGAGAAAGCCAATGTCTTACTACCAATTTGTAAAGATTTGCGGCGTCTTTGGTATCTTCCCACAGTCACTCGGTAGTGAACCGATCCAGAGCAAGGGGGGCTTGCTTTCCCATATAGCATCATACTCAGCCAGGGCAGAATATAAAAACTCGGGACCACCAGACTCTCTAACGAGTGGCCTGGTAGAAGTATGGAGAAGCGTAGTGACGCCCGAGGGCGGGTACCACCCTGCATCACAGCCCGCCTTGGCTAAGTGCGTTCATCGAACAACTCAGAGAGACTTCGATTGCCGGTGTCTCACCCGAGTCCTGCGTTGGAACCTATCCGTCCCATGGGTGTCCTATCCCTGGGTTTTTCCAGCAAGTCCGCGTAACCCTCTAATCCAATTCCAATCACCTTAACAATATCGAAAATATGAGACCCTTTGAATGTTTCGGCCCAGAGCCGAATGACTGCTGCAGCTAGCTGACGCAGCTTCCCACTGTCGTTCATTGCCATATCCATATTGGAAGATGGATGACCTGAACCACCACCAGAAATCGAAGGGTCGATGGGCACAGCAAACTCAGTTTCATCCAACATGTGACGTAGCATATCGAGTAAGTTTCGCTCATCTAGGGAAGGCGGAGCGTCCGTCGGTCCAATAGAGGCGAGGGTCATCAACCACTTGGAAAGGAGAATAGCGCATTCAAGGTTGCATACTGGAAATAAGTTAGCATAGATACACATAACCGATAATACTTTGGGGAGGGGAACCGACAAGAGTGCTGCATACTCCATTCCGAAGATTTTCTTCTGGCTACATAATTGACACCCAGCTTGACGAGCATGGAAAGTGCATGTATGGCCTGAAGAACGGCTCTGTTAGAGCGTACACTTCGAACTGGGAACGGCGCATCATTAAATGCCTGCGCTATTTGTCCAAATTCTCTTGTCTCGAGAGTCCTACTAGGACTTAAATCGGTGTACAAGCGAATCGAGGCCAGTCTCCACAGTGCAGTTGAGTTGTAAGCTACTGGTCCACCGGGAAATGAGTCCGATGCTCCTGACGGAGTACCTTCGGCAACTCGTGCTTGGTGCTGCTCGAAGCTCATTTGCCATATTCGCAGAGCCTGTAAACATTCTTCTACGTCGTCGGGTCGCAGTCCACGTGCAGCCACAAAGGAAGGCACGGGCGTAAAGGATGTCTGTTTCAGCAAAAAGATATGCTGCAACAAGGCGTGGATTAAGATGTAATTTCCGAGCGAAGACATGTAGGCTGGAGGGCCTTGGGGAGGCCTACTGAACAGCCGCGAGAATGCGTCTTGAAGGGATATGTCCATGCTTGGGAAAGAATGCCGAGCTTCTTGCCATTGCCAAGCGGTCTCTGCTCTCCATAATTTCGAAGAATGCGGGAGAAAAAGATTGAGTTCCGAGGTCAGGAGGAGTGGAGGCATATTGTAAGCGATGCTACAGAGGTTGAAGAAACAGTAAGTTATAAGTTTAGTTCGGTTACCTCCTTCTATACGGATCCACGATTCCCAATCGGACGTCTGTGTAGACTCAGACAGAAATCCTTCTTCGCGTACCAGAAGGGCTAGAAGGCTTTGCAGTGACATTGCCTCGTGAAGGATTGCCTTGGCGCCCCAAAGTCCGACGGCGAAGAGGAGTAAGAGAGCTTGGATCGTCTCCATTCGGGCAGGAGGCGTGTTTGGGGAGCTTCACAGTGTTATGTCAGCATACTGACACCATTTAAGGAGGTCAGCGGTACAATCTTACTAGGGTTCACGGTGAGTATCCTGTGTCATGGGCCTCTCTTGCTGCATAGAGCTGAAGGAATGCCTGAAGCCATGGCTGGGCGATGGTCGTGTCGAATGCGGGCTATATGCAGCTGGCGTCGGCAACAAGCCGTGAACTTCGTGGCTGTGACGACGGCGGATTTGTTCATGGGCTACAGCTCGAGCAGCATACCAAAGTGCATTGGACCGATGGCTTTCAAATCTGTACTGTGCTCCTACGGCTAGAATGGCCAATAAAAGTTCTGGAGCAATCTCTGCAGGCGATATGGTAGGTAAATGTAATATTGGGAGATGTTCATGGAAGCCGCTGACATATCCTTCCAAAAATCGAGCCAGCGTGTGTCGCGAAGGAAATACAAAGTCATTCGGCAAAACAGCCGAAAACTCGTCTAATCTGCTCTTGATGACCGTATGGTCCATCGCGGAGACTCTCATTGGGGGCGACCTTATCGAGTCCTCGTGCAGTCGCCCACCAGCATCGTTAGGATCTCGCGGATCCGGGGCTAGTGATGGAAATCGAGAAGGAAACTGTGACGATGGTTTCGAAGCGCCCCCTCGCTGCATTTCCGCGAGATGTCGCGGCCAGAGGCCCATTCCTTGGTCAGATTCGAACGCCCGTGGGAGGAAATGCGACGACGTAGCAAATTCGTCCATGAATAGGTTGTAATCGTCGAAGGCAGAAGGGCCTGTCTGACCCGGAATTCCCATCGACATTGTCACTGGATCAGGCTCGCGTCCACGGTCAGTATACGGCATGCCCTCGTCGTATGATTTTAAGCGCGGCATGTTCGTTCCCTGCTGGCCAATATCGGTCATCATTGGTTGCATTGAGTTCACCTCGTTGGCCGACGCAATCTGTGTCGCAGCGTCCGATAACAGATCCAAATTGCAAGCTGCGGCCCGAGATGACAGGCGCGGGTCAGGCGCGAGCGCAGATACAGCCATGGACGATGAAATCGAGTCCGAGTGATAGTGCTGCGGATGCGGGCGCGGCATACCCATCATCTCCGTGTCGACATGGTTGTCGGCCGACAGAGGCTGTTGGGCAGTACTGGCCGAAGAAGGCTTCCTCGGCCGGTTCGCGTCCTTGTTTGAGCCTTCATTGAGATGGACGAGCTTCTCGTGGCGGACAAGGAGATCACTGATGTCCATATAAGCATTATTACTCTTTGAGATGGAGGTGGATGAGTTTTGCGAGGTGACGGATCAGGGAATGGGGGAAAGTCCAGAGGTTGAGGGGATGATGGTGATTTAGTGTGCAGGGTGACTCTGAGCGGTCGCACGTGTGTGGGCAGGGCAAGTAGCCAACTACCACGTTTGGACATGGACAACAAGTAGGGTATGCAGGAGAGTATGACTGACCGACGTCCGAATGTCTTCCCACAACGCGCCCAGCCGCAGGAAAAGGGCTTTTCTTTAGTATGAGTCCTCTCATGTCGTTGAACGTGCTCCACACGCCTAATCAGGAGATGACCGTATTAGTTGCTTATATTGCCAACGGAAGATATAGCAAAAGGCTGCCATGTCTGTCGTCTTACCTGAAGCGCTTATCACAGAACTTGCATGGCAAGGTCTTGGGCTTCTGCTGCTTGCCCTCCGCAGTCTCATCGGCAATGCCAGGGACGCCAGTGCCCTCTATAGAAGGCCTCGACTGCATCTGGGGAGGGATAAGTGTGTAAAGATTAGGTTATGGGGTAGGGTCCCTGTATGAACTATGGGTGTAATGCAGAGGGGAGTCACGCTACACCACCAAGAAGTGGGGGAAAGTTGATAGGTAGGCTCAACAACGAAGGGCACCAGGAAGTTATGCCGGAAACAGAAATGCCTTGCGGGGTGGACAACTGATGGATGAATTCATGAAGGAGAAAGGTAGTAGTATTATTCGACCGTGAGTATACCCGGCACCTGACGTCGTAGGCTCCCACTGCATTTGTCCGCCCGCTTCTCCTTCTTCTGCTCCTCCCCAGGGCACCAGCACCTCGCTGGGACAACGGCCGCCGACCTCAAGGCGGACAGCTGGGGGATCCGGACGAGGCACACAAGAGATCGAAGCTGTGTATCGTCAACGATGAGACGAATCCTTTGCAGGAGATCAATTCGAGCCCTACGGAGAAAGAAAAATAGGCAGCGATTGTTGCACAAGGTGGGTAGCTGGCGCTGGAATTCGACAGACCAAGGGATATCAGATGGCAGATGTCTCAGTAGACGATGAGGGCGGAGAAAGGAGGACAGTGAAAGGAGTGGCAGGTGTGGAGATGGTATGAGAGGAGGGCCGTTGTAAGTGGCGCGAAGTGAACCTAGGTATAACACAGAGTTTCAACAACGACACGCACATACAGGCAATGCAGGAGATGAACAGAGATCAACAGGGAGAGGGCAAGAAGGTCAATTCCCGTACAGCTGCCTCAGTCAATGGGCATCAGATGGGCCCGGGCGACATCTGTGATGAGGTTGGGCTTTGGTGTGGGCGTGAGGATATGGGATATACAACGGATTCGGGGTCGAGTGAGAATCGGGCGGGTGAGATGGTGAGGAGGCGAGGAGAAAGGATGCGGAGTTGGGGGAAGAGAGACTTTGTGAGGAAAGACCTAGGCACGCAACAAGGCCGAACGGCGCGGTGACAAGCTGAGCAGGGGACCAGGAGGGAGAGGAAAAAAAAAGTGGCGCTGGACTAACAGCCTCCTGCTATCCTGCTGTGTTTGCAATTTGCATTAACTATCTGCTGAGTGAGATGTTGAAGACACGATGCAGATAGAGGATGTAAGGCCTGCCCAGGTACCTAAACAAGGTACTTATTAGGTAGGATGTCAGTGAACATCCAGGGCTGGAATGGAATGGATTGGATTGGATCAGTGCGGTGCGGTGCGGTGCGGTGCGTACCTGGTTAAATCCAGATACGTACATGAGGCACCTAAAGTACGGTAGGTGTGTGTTTTAGGCGATACTGCTGAAGGGTACTCTTGTCACGGATTTGGATACCTCCTGTCATTATAACCGGCCCTGCAACTAATGGTCCCTCATAAGTCCAATCGACTCTCAAGCAAGACCTAAGTAAACCGGCCAGATAAAACATACAGAAAGCCGAGAAGAGGAGGAGGTGGACTGCAAAGAAAAGCAAAGCAAAATACTGCAGAGAGCACCGCATGGGATAGCATTATTGTGTGACTGGGCAGGCACTTCGCTGCTCTGGCTGTACTCCAGCTTTTTCTCCAGCTTTCTCAACCTCTACAGCGTCTCCTCTCCGGGGCCCCCAACTCGACCCCAGAGTATCCCAGAATGCAGTGCAATCCGTCACCAGTCGGGGCACACCCTAACAAGTCTCAACACACGCTAAACCTATACAGGGCTCGCAGCTGGCCTGGTCGCTGTCATAACCCCATAAATCTATCTCCGCATTGGAGAAGGACATGTGTGGGGGGCGGGGAGACCAACCTCTGTTTGGCAACTATTGCAACTACGGCTGCCATACTACAATGTCTCGTCCCCCCCCCCCCCTCTTCGGGACAATAATGTCAAGAGAGAGCGAGGGAGCATGAAAGGAAGATCTGGCACAGAATCATGTGCACCAGGATGAGCAGTCACCACTTGAAAACACCTAGCATCGTAGAACTTGGCTCCCATGCACTTCTAGGGCTAGATGATGCCACGCAGTATTGCCTCTGCTCTGACTGTCAATTTACACCTGTGAGAGGATAGTAAGCCGGATTTCGTTTCGACTCCTAAGTAGTAAGCCGGTTTCCGTTTAGGTAGACTCCTTTTAAAAAGAACGCCTGAGCATCGGCTACCTGTCAAGCAACCAGGGGCATAGGAAATACCTACAAATCCTGTAACACCACTCAATACGCTGAGCAAGCGGGCAGGCTTTCACGATAGTTTACATGCTCTTTTGCTTGCGACCAGGGATACGGTCCCTTCGCGTTGGGTGGGAGGCTAAGGTGATAGCTGAGGATGGAGGAATGCCAATGAAGCTCGGCCCGGCCTTTTGACCGGACACAGATCCTCGCTTGTCAGTTCCGAATTCCAACCACGGCAGCTGGAATCAACTTCCAAACCACAGAGATACCTTCTTGAAGGAATCCATGCAACTCCATCGCTCCAGGAATCGTGGACCAAGGTATTCCGACGTGGATTTGACCATTTACACAACATCACGTCGATTCAGGCAATGATTGCTGGCCAATGACCAAGCTAGGCCAGCCTCCGGGGGTGTTCATCACCAGTCCTTCGGTCTGGGGAAAGAGGGGGAGGGGGAGCCGTGGTAGAAACAAGGGCTGCTATTGAGAGCGAACGGGAGTCGGAAGCACCCCAGCGGACGCTAGCTGTGAGGTCCTTGACCCATGCTGGCAGAGTGGAGGAGGGAAGAAGGTTTCGTACCTCGGTGCTTCTCATTCATTACCTCAGCTACTACTTGTGGCTGACTAGAGATCCTAGGGAAGCGTTCTCAAGTGCTTCCCGAGCCTCCTGTGGCGAACGATTGCAATCAACGTACATATGCCTCAAAAGTACCTGACCTGGGTAGTCTAAATTAGAAGATTGAAGGTGACGATAGCCAGACCCCAACACTCTTGTCTCAAGTGCGCGCTCCAGCACTCCAGGCTGACTCACTTTGTCTGCAAAGTATCGTGCCAAAGATCGACCAGGATTGCTGCCTCGAGAACGGTCCTCGATAAATTTTCCGAATGCGGATGTGGAGTTGGGGAACGACTGGGGCCAGCAATAGCATTGAGTGCGGAGTATGCACGAACAGACTCACACCTACATACGACCTCGCTGGTTCACCGCAGCGTGCAAGCCGTGTAACGCGGCCTGAGCTCTGGTTCTCCAATCCCTAACAAGATGATGATAACGTTGCAATTAATAAGACGCATCGTTGCGCTTGCTATGTCTTTCAAGGACGCTCAGGTTCCGCGATTTCACATTCCAACCTGATGCGCTTGCATGGCTTGCCTGCCGCTTGGCGGTTTGTCGTCTTCTAGAAGGTCAAGTGAGCACATTAGCATCCTGCAGACACGCCTCACGTGTAGTGGTTCTAATCCGTTACTGCTTTGGGCGTGCAAATCACGGGCAACCGAACTGTGGTGGTCGGGGAGGTGCCTTGCTTGGTCGGGTAAATGCGAAGCATGGTCCCAGAGCCCTTCCAGTGCTCTGAACCAGCATTTCCAGAAGGAAAGGCACGGTTCGAACCGCATTAATGGAGATGTCTTCTTAGATATCGCCTGGATTTAAGACGACTGGCAGCGTCGAGGCACGACGGCAGCAGGCCTGAAGTGGATAAGGTTAAAGGATATGGACGAAAAAGAACGAAGAACGCGGGAGCATGCCGTCCACACAGGGTAAGGTCGTCGTCGCATTTGTTGGAGACCGCGAGGTACAGAAGACGCAGCTAGATGAAACGGAAGAAAGCGCCGGCAAATGCACAAGGCAATGGAAGAACCTGAGCTTCGTTGCCAAGACACTTGACGTTGGACGAAAATGAAGCTTGATCCCACCTGATCCGGAGTATGTCTTGGTTCGGAGTGGTAGAAATGGCGCTTGCGACAATATGTGCGATTAGTCAAGGCCATTGCAGGCCATTGGAGGCTGATCGACACAGATGGGTTCGGGGACTGAGAAGATGCAGGCGTCGACTGACACGGGAGACAGGAGGAGAGTCACGATGGCTGGGACTGGGGCGTAGGCGATTGGTTGCGAGGGATACCTAAATATATTGGTCGCGTGCTCTGGCGATCTTCGCGACCGCGTGCCACAGAAGGTAAGGATTCAGAGTCAACTGCCACCAGATATCCCCCTACCTAGAGGCGGTTCTGGTTGCACGAAAGCGGTCAGCATGGTGTTCGTCTTAAAAGACCAGTACATGTAGATGTGAGTAATGGTCATGCAAGTCGGTCAGTCTGTGGTCAAGGACGTTGGACAGTGTCGTGACTAAATGGCACTCGGACTCCTCCTGCCGCAAGGAGCATGGCGGGCGCGAGGCATTGATGATTACCCTGTATCAGTATGAGCTGAGCCATGAAAATCCAATGAGTCGTAGGCTTCGCAGTCTAGACTCGAGGTGCTTGGTTCGAAACCTGTGCCAGTGTGTGTAATTTCATGGATGATTGGATATCTGCCACTCAGAGAAGAGGCCCTGAAATGAACGACGACATTTGATTCTGCGACATCACCTCCTTTCTACCTTACCCACAAGTTCTACTACACATGTATGTACTACGATATCTACCCAAGGCATGTACATTGCACGAAGTACAGTACGCAAAACCTCGTTACTGTGCAAGATGTACTGTCTCTTGGCTTGTCTGGGGAAGAGTCGAATGCCGAGGTGGAAGGGTGGTCCCTCGAGGTTTCCGTTGACAGGGTCCGGGTGGCGGACGGCGGATGGCGGGCGGCAGATGCCAGTTGGCTGATTTGGTAAATGAAGGCCAAGGGTGTGAGAGGATGGGAGCATGAGAGCATGGCATTGGCCAGAGCATCAGCGACAGCAGGAAACACTGAAACACCTGGTCTCCAACTTGCAAGTTTGGGCACTTGGGAAGATACAAGGGGGCCAGGCATTCGAGCAGCCAGGCAGTCATGCCTGAGCCATGCCCCCATCGTCCCATCGCCTGCTCCCCCTTAAGGTCAATCCAGATTCCCCCGGATTCGCATCAGGCATATGGCGGGCATTGAACTACCTACTGTATCCATTACTGAGGTAATTGGTGGAAAGACCCCAGCCAAGTTAATCGGGCCGTCCCCTGAAATCCTTTTCTCAGCGCTTGGAAGTGGCCAGCGAACCTGACTTTTCAGCATCGTGGCATCTGCACTGCAACGAGAGGTCCCAAACGGGTCTCCTTTGTACGTATGTACAAGTCATCCTGTAATTCTACAGCCTGCCCTGTCTGCGGGCGAAATTGGGTATGTCTTGCCAGAACCAGAACTAGAACCAGCACCCTCAACCTCAACCTCAGCCACCACTACCGGTAGTACCACTACCTATCATTACCAGTGCCTCAACGGTTTGTTCGCGCAGTCATCCTCACGCGTTCATTACGTGCAGTAGTCTACGCACGAGACGACATTCCACGCGCGCATCTGTGAGGCCATTTCTCGCACGATACCCCAACTTGCCTAGGCAATCTTTGATCATGTTAGCCTGGGTAGGGCTAAGATGACTTACCTCCGGCATCATGTCTCGCGGCTCATGCATCACATGCTTGGTCGAGCCCTCCTCTACCTGGAACATCCTGACTAAGTTGGACGGCCCGAGAGCCAATCTCCTGTCAACCCTACAGAGACCCTATCACATCGTGCATGGTACCTGAAAACGCGTTGCCCTATCCAGTAGGAGCCTTCTGTCTGATGGCAAGCCTGACCCTTCAACCTGCATGTCCCTGCGCTTGTGCCACAATGAAGGGTGACTTGATGGCTTTCAAACTCCACACTGGTGATGGTTTCATGTTTGGATAGCTAGCTGCCTGACCACGCTCGTCCTTCGTCGCCCTCTCGCCGCCGACGTCGTGGCCTGGCCCCCGCGGCGCGATGTTACCTCGTGCGAAGGCAGCGAGCAAGCAATTCCAAGACTTGTTCCTAGGATAAGGTGCTAATTCGAGTTCTCCGTGTACTGGGCGTCTAACACGCACGTAAGCTCCTCTTGTCTATCTGAAAAGGCAGGTCGTCGTCTTGGTTTAGACGCTCCGAGCTGCTCTATCGGTTTTGTCCTGCACGGTAGCCGTCAGGCCTCGGCCGTACTCATTTAATGCGCCGGCTCTATAACACCGGCACCCAAAGTCTTGGATCGACATGATGTATCTGCCTCTTGGGTGTCCCATATTTTTGCTCGAATTATATCGCCACGTTCATCCTGTCAACGCTTGTGACATCCCTTGAATATCAAGGCTGACACGCTCACCTGTTGCTTTTTTGCCTCCTGACCAGATATATACCCTGTCTAGCATTAAGTCTGTGTCTTAAGATATAAATATCCCCTTCTTCCCAACTGGGAACACCTCTTCCCATCCCTCTCAAGTCTGCCACGCCCATTCATCGACGTCAGAATGCGCTTTCAGACCTTTCTTGCGGCTGCTATCAGCCTTGCCGTGGGCATCAATGCCTACTGGCTTGAGGACATGACCCGTGAGTGCCTGCACATTCTACCACCTACACACTAACAGTATAATCTAATCACCATGTTCAGATCAGGGTGTTGCGCCTTTCGCTGGCTCGGGCTACACCGTATTTCGTAACGTAAAAGACTATGGCGCCAAAGGTCAGTAAACCAAATAAAGAAACTGTGCTTTGTAGGTGCTAAGGCAGGAAGACTGATGTTTCTTATAGGTGACGGGAGCACGGATGATACCGCTGCCATAGCGGCTGCCTTGAACGCTGGCGACAATAGATGTCTGCAAGGATGCGTAAGCTACACGCCGTTCCTTGATGCGTGTCGGATGCTAACAGCTTTAGGCATCCTCAACTACTACTCCAGCAGTTGTTTATTTCCCAGCAGGAACATATATAATCTCTGAATCACTAGTTCCCCCATACTTCACCCAGCTTATTGGCGACCCGACCGACCGCCCTGTCCTGAAGGCCACCAGTGGCTTCCAAGGCTTTGGCTTGATCGACGGCAACAAGTACTACACTGAAAACCTCAATTGGGTCTCGACAAATGTCTTTTACCGGCAAATGAGAAACTTCGTCATCGACACGACCAATATCGCTCCAGCTACCGCAGCTACTGGTATGCATTGGCCAACGTCTCAGGCCACCTCATTGATGAACATTGAGTTCAACATGCCCACTGATGCTAGTACCGTTCACGTTGGTCTATTCATCGAAAGTGGTGAGTCGAGAACAGGTTATGCCTAGTGATATGAATGCGTGTCTAACTCAGCTCTAGGCTCTGGTGGATTCATGAGCGATTTGACCTTCAATGGCGGTGCCACTGGTGCCTCCCTTGGTAACCAACAATATACCATGCGTAACCTCACTTTCAACAACTGCCAGACTGCTGTAAGAGTCCTTATCTTCGGGTAACAAAACAAAACTAACGATACAAAAAAGATCATACAACTATGGGATTGGGGCTGGACTTACATCAACTTGAAGATCAACAACTGCGGGAAGGGTGTAGATATGACTGCAAGTGGTGATACTGGCTTGAACGTCGGCTCTGCCATTATCATCGACAGCACCTTCACTGACACGCCTACCGGGATCTCGACCGCATACACAGCCTCCACTTCACCCGATACTGCTGGCAGTCTGATACTCGAGAACGTTCAATTTACAAACTCCGCCACGGCTGTAAATGGAACTACTGGGACTCTTCTTGCGGGTGGGTCGACTACAATTACTGGCTGGGGTCAAGGTCACCGATACACCCCAACTGGGCCCGAGGAGTTCTCAGGAGATGTCACGGCCAACACACGGCCTGCTGTTCTCACTGGAGACAACGGCTACTACTCTCGATCCAAGCCGCAATACGAGACTCTTTCTTCCTCGGACTTTGTGAGCGCTCGGTCTTCAGGGGCCAAGGGTGACGCTTCCACCGACGATACTGCTGCATTGCAATCCGCGATCAACAGTGCCGCTAACGGCAAGGTACTATTCCTTGACTATGGTCTCTACAAGGTGACCTCGACTTTGAGCATCCCTGCTGGCACCAAGATCGTTGGCGAGGGCTATCCTGTCATCATGGCCTCGGGAAGCTTCTTTACCGATATGAGCAACCCGAAACCCCTCCTCCAGGTTGGTGCTACGTCAGGCACAACTGGCACTGTCGAGTTCTCGGACTTCGTCGTCGGTACCCAGGGAGCTGCCCCAGGTGCTACTCTGATTGAGTGGAACCTTGCATCATCCGGTACCCCTAGTGGAATGTGGGATGTCCACGCCAGAGTAGGTGGCTTCAGCGGCTCGGATCTTCAGGTTGCTCAATGCGTGAAGCAACCCGGCTCTAGCACTATCAACGATGCTTGCATCGGTGCGTATATGTTGATGCACGTCACTAAGTCGGCCACGAACCTCTACATGGAGAACACGTGGCTCTGGACTGCCGACCATGATATTGAAGACGCCTCCAACACCCAGATCACTGTGTACTCTGGACGCGGTCTATATATCGAGTCAACCGTTGGCACTTTCTGGTTGGTTGGCACGGCCGTTGAGCACAACCACCTCTACAATTATCAATTCGCAAACACCAAGAACGTCTTCGTCAGCATGTTCCAGACCGAGACGCCGTACTACCAGCCGCAGCCCAACGCTATCGACCCCTTCCCTGTCGTGACGGCCCTGAATGACCCAGACTTCGCCACCTCGTGCTCGGGCGCCAGCGGCAATTGCGCCGAGTCGTGGGGCTTGCGCATTATCGACTCGTCTGACATCTTCGTCTACGGCGCCGGCCACTACTCCTTCTTCAACAACTACAGCACCGACTGCTCCACAGTTGAGGCTGGCGAGACATGCCAAAACAGCATTGTCTCCCTTGAGGGCACCATTAGCAACATTAACTTCTACGCGCTCAACACAATTGGCTCGCTGAGCATGATTGATCAGGATGGCAAGAGCCTGGCTAGCTGGAAGGACAACGTCAATGTCTACCCTGCGACCATCATGGTTTTCCGGACGAGTTGAGAAACTACCGCTGGTGAGCGGTGATGACAGGCGGATAATGCATTTTGGAGTCTCGAGGTTTTTATTCTGGGGGCCATCCAAGTATGATGGTTGCATTGTTCTTTGACCTTCGCTGTATATAATTGTTCATATTTGTACATACACTATTTCTGTGATGCCAATAGAGGTCCTCACGCTTGAAAGCAGATGCTTCCTCCTTCGATCATGATGTGCATTGTACATCAACTCATCGGATAGACTGGTTCAATGTGTGAAGTACTGTCTTTTTTACATTATCCACAGATTCGCTCAGGTTCACTCACATCATTATCGTCTCGTGTCGTGTGGGTTTCTAGTCAGCGCACTACTCGTTCGCCCAGGTATTGCGCTGATTAGATACATCTTCTCTACAACGCATGTATCTTCGCAAAATCCATATTTATGGAGTCCCAGGCATAACTCACTCACGAAAAGGACACGCCTTCGCCGGTCGTCAAGGTTTCTACCGTATATAGACATAGTACGTGCCTACCTCTATGGACCGATACGACAAACTCATCCCAGATGGGGTTCCGTATACCACACCCCCTATTTTGGACTTCCCATGCCCAACTTTTCTATCCCGTGAGCGAGTATCCCACCTCGCCACTCTCCTCCCCCATCCTCACCAGCCGTTCCCGCATCCCCTCCGCCCGCGCCCTCAGCCCATTATCTCTCTCCCTCTCCCCTTCCCCGTCCCCGCCCCCGTCCAGCGCGCTGAAGTCGCACTCGCGCACCCACTTCCCGACCGCGTGCTGCAGCACGTTCCGCGCCCGTAGCGCCCCTCCCCCCACGTGTCCCACGCTCCCGTGCAGGCTCGCGCGCCGCGCGCCGCTCGCGTAGACGCCGCGGTGCAGGATGTTGTTGTCGTAGAAGACGGCGTCGCCCGCCCCCAGCCGCACCACCCGCTGGCCCGGCATCTCGTCGTCGTAGGGCCCCTTCTCCCTCTCCGCGGCGCTGCGCGCGCGCCTGTGGGAGCCCGGGACCACGACGAGGCTGGCGTCGGGGTACAGTGCGAGGTTCCACTGGGTGTGGTAGCGGCGCTGCCCCACGCGCAGCCGGGCGAGCTCCTCGGGGGCGGGGAGGTGCGCCGGGATGTCGTCGCGGTGCCAGGAGAGGGAGAAGGGGGTGGGCGGGTCGATCAGCATGTTGTAGAGTTCCATGACGAGGTGGGCGTCGGTGCAGGACGCGTCGTCGTCGTCGTCGTCGTCGTCGGTGCTGAGGAGTTCCTTGGCGATGGGCATGGGGGCGCCGAAGTAGCTTTCTGCGAAAAGGGAGGCGTCTGGTACTGGAGTGGAGGAGAGTTAGCGATTCCTCTCTGTATGTTTCCTTGTTACTGTTTTTCTGTTTTTATTTTATTTCAATCGGGCTATCCGAGGGTTTCATTGACAAGCTATAGATCTGGACCTCCGTGGACAGTGGCAATGGAAACGAAGAACCTAGTACCGATACCGTATCGTACATGAAAACGAGCTATCGAATACGCGACTATAGTACTACTCACGCGCTGGGTTCAATAATCCCTGGACGCCCCAGATCTCGACCGGCGTCCCAGGCGGCGATGGGGCCGGCCAAGGCGGGAACTGCTTGCCGACAGTGCGGACGTCGGGCCAGTGACCGACGCGGGCAAGCGCCGTAGTACGGGAGGCGGCGGCGCGGAGTGCGGTCAGCTGCGACGGCGTCAGGAGGTTTGGTATGACGACGAAGCCGTCACGGGCGAGTTGGTCGCGCAGGGCTGAGGACGGCATGGTTCGCTTGTACCAGTATGTGTGCGGTTTATAATCAATAAATGTGCAGGTTGAGCGGGTGGTGTGATGCTATCCTTGGGTTGGGGTGGGTAGATCGGATGTGAGGGGAAAATGGGTCAGATGCTGGCGGGTGTACTGCTACATGAGTCGGCTCTGGTATCCCACTTTTCGACCTCTTGGCCGTTGATGAGGGTATCGTTTACATAAAATCGATATTAGATTGATGCTCGTGCCGGCTTCGGCCTTCTCCCGTCACGGTACGCATCGAGCCGTTCCGCAATTTGCTGGTCACTCCTCTGGCACTTTCACTACTCCAAGACAGAGCGTGTGGTGACCGCCCACTTTGACATCTATGAGGAGCATAGTTGCTCTCAACGTAAATATGCACTCAATCAACTCGTTTCCTACTGTGACCATTTAACGATAGCAGGTGCCTAGGGGTGAGATCTGTAGAAACTTGTAGACCGCGCTTATCAATCTTCACAAATGACCAGATAATGACAAGCCCCAGATCTACTCCGTGCCTAATGTCTTATCCCCAAGGGGCTTTGACTTGGCTCGGGCTTTCGAAAAGACTTGTTTCTAGATTCACCGCAGCAACAGATATCGTATGCCAAAAATCTAGTTATTACGCCCCTTGATAGGAACTCCGTTGGACCGTATAGGGATTTCCATTGCGTCCTGGAAATACGTTATCAACCATGGAAACCTTACACCACCCAGAAGCAAACTCCTAACGTCCCAATCTACCCCTCATACTGTTGCGGGCGGCTTCATTGCGAGTCTTCGGGAGGTAGATCCCATCTTCGTATCATTTTCCCATTGCGATCCCGCTTGCCGAGGTTGGGAGGCCCACCGCCAACGAAATCGATCACCCACTTCCACACATGTCTTGTCTTGACTAGCTGTGGATGGACGTTCCCAGTACGTGAGACATCGCTTGTGCTGTAGAATCCGCCCTGGTCCTCTCTATCGAGCCTTCGACGATAGAGAAGATCAATCTTTGTATGTCCCTTCCGGAGGCTGTGCCCATACACCTTTTTAGCAAACGCACCCAAGGCCACATTACGAATCAAGATAATATCTTGACGACGTAAAGTCTTCAGCATGGCACCAGAGTCGGAATGCTCTGGCGAAAGCCAAAACGTAATACCGAACCCGGATTTTGTCTCGTCTCCTACCAGTAGCTCGATCAACGACATGCTTTTGCCCCATCTGGTCTTCACTGTGCGTGGTTCAGCAACAGATATGACACCTGCAATTAGGTTGACTGTGACTGTCTGGGGAGAGATCGACTCAAGATAAGCAGCATTGGGCAAATCTTCAAGGTCGCTCAAATGTCCGGATTCAACTGCAGGATGCCGGAGATGAGGAACTGATCGAGCACTTCCTTGCGTGGACATCCCAGTTGTCATTGGATCTGTAGTGTCGACTGAAGGCTCGTCTGTACTGAGACTTGATGTTGGAAGTTGCGACGACCGGATATCATCGTGAATGGCAAGGGAATGGTCGTAGAATCTAGACAGTAGCTTGTGACTCTGTTCGCCCTCAGTGAGCACAGAAGTATCATCGAATGATCTAGATAGGGTAGTGAAGAAGCCTGGGTTTTCATGATAGCCTTCGTTGAGCTCATGCATTTGCGAAAAGCCTGTGGGCAGCCGTTCCTTAACCAATGGTATTGACCGCCAAACTGCAGTATCTGGTGTCGAGATCATTCCCGCGACGGGTGACAACAAGGACTCTTCCAGATGAGCAAACTTGGCAATCGGCTCGAGGAAACGATCTAAAAGCTCTGTTTCCGTCCACGAAAGATTTTTTGCTTCTGGTGCACCCGCAAGAATGATCACTTCCCGCGGCATCGTGATTCAAAGCCGTGAAATGGAATCAACATGTTGCTTAGAACGGATTCGAAGAGCTCTCTATCCAAAAAGCGCGATAAGGTCTCCAAGAGATCTCAGTGGAATTTCTCTGCTGACATGACAGCAGAGGTGATGGCAACAGTCAGGTATTCAATCCATGGCGGTGTCGATGAGTGTGAATTGGATGAGCTCGAGATGGAATTCTCCATTTGCGTGCACCTCCCAAACTGACAGTTCAAATTAGTACGTACCACCTGCCTCTACTCGGGTCGATATGTCTACTAAGTTCCATACCTGGAAGGTACCTACAGTAGGCTAACGGTAGGTGCGCTTCGCCCCACCTCCAAGTCCCTGCCCTTGGCCTGCTGTGTTGTTGCGGTCACGCATAGGCCAATCAAAGGCCCCTTCGGGTTTGTTTACTTTGACCAGAGCGATTGTCGCAACTGCCATCTTGACGATAGAACATCACCATACTATCGATCTCAATCTTTTCGCCCTTGCAGTATATTAGCCGGCTTCAAGTGCATGACATATCGCGATTGCGCGCCTGCTTTTTTACGGCACCCTCGCCATAATAGCATCGCCAATATGTCCCAGGAGACGGGACTCTGGAGCGTGCGCCGACCGAGAGAAGTAGGGCCCCTGTGCGCCAGCGCGCCCAATTAGCTGTCGCAACCAAAACATTCCCACTGACAAAACTCTGCCACTTTACAGACCCTGGGTGGTATCACCCTGAATACCGCCATCCCACAGCCTGCCTCCGCCATGAAGCGATCGAATTCGGCCAGCGGGACGAACAGCCATGTGCGCTCCATGTCGGGATCTAGGCAATCCCTCTTGGGGCGCCCGAGCCAGCCCATCTTCTCGCGTTCGTCCTCGGGGACCAACCTTGCGGACATGGGCCTCTCTTCAGTAAAGAGGTCCTCCTTTCAGAACAATGCAGGCTCGGCCCTGAAGAGCTATGCGCCTGGAAATCTGCCCTCGCGGAATTCCGAGAACGAGCGCAGGAGCAGCGTGTACCGCGCGCGACCGTCGACAGCTGGGCCGATGAGCCACCAGAGCTTCTTCCAACAAGCACCTCAAGCAGCAGGCGTACCACGCGATCCGCGACCGCTGAAAGACAGGTCATTCCAGGCGAGGATAGGACAAGAGCTGTTGGATTACTTGTCGCAGCACAATTTTGAGATGGAAATGAAGCATACCCTGTCGCATAATATCATCAAATCTCCAACGCAGAAGGACTTCAATTACATGTTTCAATGGCTTTATCATCGGATTGACCCAAGCTATCGCTTCCAAAAGAATATTGATCAAGAGGTGCCACCGATCTTGAAACAGCTGCGATACCCATACGAAAAAAGCATCACGAAGTCGCAAATCGCTGCAGTTGGAGGCCAGAACTGGAGCACGTTCTTAGGCCTCCTTCACTGGCTTATGCAGCTAGCTCAAATGCTGGACGGCTATACAAACAACCGCTATGACGATGCGTGCATGGAGAGTGGAATCGATGTTAACGGAGATCACATCATATTTGACTTCCTAAGCACTGCATACCGAGACTGGCTCGCAATGGACGAGGATGCTGGTGAAGAGGACGCTGAGCGGGTTCTCGGGCCGCACGTCAAAGGCATGGCCGAGGCATTCGAACGATCAAATTCCAGGTATGTGGAAGAACTTCAGATGCTCGAAGCAGAGAATGCCAGGCTTCAAAAGGAAGTCGAGGATCTGGAAAAGTCAACACCCGACCCGAGGGTATTAGACAACCACTTCAAGATCATGGAGGAAGATAAGGTCAAATTTGAAGAGTATAATGCGCTGGCCCAATCACGGTCCGAAAAATACGAGGGCCGGACTCAAGTCCTGCAAGAAGAGCTCGATAAGCTGCTACAGGAACTGAACGAGGCCGATGAAGAGCGCCGTTCCTTACAGAAAGCAGTCGACGACCAAGGGATCAGCATGCAGGATATTGACCGCATGACCTCGGAGCGTGAGAGACTGCAGAAAGGGATCGAGTTTGCCACGCAGCGACTAGATGAAGGGAAGAAGCGAGTGGCCGAAAAGGAGGCAGAAGCCAGCCGCAGGCTCGATGAGCTTGAGAGACTAGTCGACAAGTACAATACTCTTGCCTATCAGATTGGGCTTATTCCGTCAACGGCTGTCAATGCTAATGGAGCCGATTATGAGCTGGCGGTAACCGTCAATGAATCAGACTTCACTGGTTCTATCATGAAGGGATCATACGCAGGTGGGACTGGGTCCGAACGCCTGCTAGCTGATCCGGTGACGGGTTACCAGCCAGCTCACGTCCTGAACTTAGACCTAAGGGGACAGGTTAAGAACAGTTTCCTGACGCTGCGAAGAGAGATCTCTGAGCGGCGGTCTGAGGCAATGGACGTGATGATGAAAGATCATGACCTTCTTGATGGCATCAAGGAGGCGATTGAGGACAAGCGCAACGAGGTTGAGGCTTTGGAGCACAGAGTCAGGGCCGCAGAGGAAGAATATGAAAAGACCAAGGAGGTCACGACAACACAAAAGCTCGCTTCTGACACACAGATCGAAAAGATGGAGAAGGAACTCGCCAAGATGCGGGCACAGCTCACAGAATCGGTGCAGTTGCTAGAACAAAGAGAGATGAACACGAATATCGAGTATGTATCGTGTCCCCCCCGCTTGCTGATCAAGTTGCTAAACGATGCATTAGGTACGAGCAGTTGACTCTCCGGGCAAACGCGTTGCGTGAGGAACTTCACACGGAGATCGAGAGGATGTTGAACGACGTGATCAAGTTCAAGGTCCACATCCAGAAGAACTTGGAAGACTATGAAGGCTTCGCCAACGACGAGTTGGTAAAGGAGCTGGACGACAGCGAAATGAGAGATGATACCCCCGAGGAAGAGCTGTGATTGAATTGCACCAACATTCCCGACTATTGGATGATTTGTTTCCTCAATGCTGCATGGAGTTTGGTTCGGGCTTGGATTGCGGACCATGGACTGTATGATGTGATCACGACTAGAGATGATGGAAGCCCAGTTGAATAGCGTAAGCTATGTTTGTGTAGGAGTTTACGATACAACTTTTACAATTGTCCGAAAGAAAACCCATTTGTGACAAGGGTATTTACTTATCACTTACAACATGATTTCGATTGCGGGCGGTGCAATTGAGCTTGGCGGTGAGTTGGAAGCGGCGTCTTTGTACCTCCTCGAGCTCTTCCCCACCATATCCAGTGTACCCACCACCCAGTAGGTACATGCCTCTCAGATGTAGCTCCTTCAACCCTCCGAATCGCAAATGACATGCATGACCTCTCAATCCCTTCACCTCACACCTCACGCTTCTCCTCAAAAATCCGCCCACCATGGCCACGCCAGCGTCCTCTTTCGCAACCACCATACCCTCCAGCACATCTGCACCCTTAACCCCGCAGACAACGTCGACCCCTCCGCCACCATCAACATCCGGTCCCAATCCCAGCTCCGACAACACCTTCACCTTCCCCCGCGAGTACCACTTCCCCCCGTTCTTCACGCGCCAGCCGAACCTCACGACCCGCCACGCCCAGCTCTCCAAGTGGTCCGCCCTCGTCCTGGCCTACTGCGCCCACCACCGCATCTACAAGCTCTCGCTCTCGGCGGACCTTTTCCACAACGCGCGCATCAACCGCCGGTTGTCGCTCGCGGACGCGAGGGAGGTCTTCGGGTTCATGCGGAAGGAGGGGCGGGCCGAGTACGTCACGGGGCGCGAGGAGGGCTTTGGGAGCAGTGGGTGGACGGGGGGAGGGGGAGTGGGAGGGAAGGACGGTGCAGGAGGCGAGGTTGTCTGGGTGTATTGGAAGACGCCGGAGGAGTGGGCGGCCCTGGTGGGGGCCTGGGTTGAGGAGACGGCGCAGAAGGGGACGGTGCTGACGCTGTACGAGATCACGGATGGGGAGGGCGCGCGGGGCACGGGTGAGTTTCATCTTCTTATTGCTTGGCTTATCTACGTCTGCTTTATTTGTCTCACGGGTTATATGCGATTTCTTGCCAAGGGGGACGGACGGAGCTATGGCATTGGGAAAGTAGAGACGAACGAAGAGGCATTCATGCTGACAATGTTTCCGTTCGTCAGAGTTCTTCGGTCTTGATCCCGAGATATTGCAGAAGGCATTGCAAGTCCTCGTTAAGCGCGGCAAAGCCCAGATCTTCGGGCAGGAAGACCAGCAGGGTGTCAAATTTTTCTGAAAACAGAACGATGGCAAGGGATGAATGAAGAGCATTTTAGCTACGATATAATTGAAGGACGACAGATGATATATCTACGATCCGTGGAACGGCTGCCTACACTACACGCCGTCGCCAAATTGCGATGAGGCCGACGAGCATACTCTCCGAATGAAAGAAAGAGGTCCTCCTGCCCGACTAAACAAATACGCAATCCACAGACATGCCCGAAACGCCACGCCCAGAGTGAATTGGAAATCATCGCCCGAGATGCAACATTATACGTATATCATGATATTCGACTCGTCTCAGGAGAAGAAATTAGTGGCAAGATATTTCTCATCAAAGTCCACCTCCTGCCTCATGACAATATCGAGAAGCCAGTCTGAGGCCACGACGCGGGGTTCCATGTTGCCTTTGTGAGCCATCTCCTCAAATTTTCTCCACAACTTCTTCTCGTCGGGGGCGCTCGTGGTCAACAGGTACACCGGCTCAGCCTCCGCCTCGTCTTCGTCAGGGCCCTTGGTCCTGATCGTGCTTCCGCTTCTGGGGCCGTATGTCATGAAGATGGCGCCGTTGGCCTCGGCAATCGCTCTGTAACTGTCCGGGCCGTTCTTGATCCCAGACGTGCAATAAACAGGCACATTCCATAACAACTTGCCGTTGTTCTGTCGTGCCCTCTTAACCGAATCTTGCAGCTTGAGACCAAACTTCTTTTCGTTTGCCTTGTCTTTAAGTACGTATTTCATAGGATTTTGGACACGTTTGGTATCCAGGCAATCCTCGATCCAGGTGGAAGATATAACAGGGACTCCTTTGGAGAGATTTCGAAGGAACTTGACAGTACGGACAAGCTGTGGAGCTACGAGATAGTCCAGTGCATGGCCATCTTGAACTACCATGATGCCCATGTCGCGAAGCTTTTTCTGCGTAGTGAATTAGCATGACTGAGATAGCAATAAGTAGTAAAAGCTTACCCTCTCAGCGTCTTCCTTGCGCTTGTCCCCTACCCATCGGTTAAATCCCGTCAAGATAATGCGCGTGTCGACGTCGGGCAGTGATGGCCGAGCTTTCTTCGTAGGCCGTTTCTCGTTCTCGATTTCGTCGTCGCCAACCGCTGGACTGGAGGTTTGACGGCGGTTGAGCCCTTCCCGTTCAACCCGATTAGCTGCGCGTACTCCACCCCAGACATGACCATCTTTGAGACCTCGCTTTTTCTCCTTTTCGTACAATGCGATGTCGGGTGCGAGATCAGAGAGTCTGCCGAGTGCCTTGTCTTTCGCACTTCGGCTTACCGAGCTTATCGTTGACGGCGTTTCATTCTCCTTGCCACTGCGAACATGACGCCCGCGAGCGGGAGTCGCATATTCCGTAGGTCGAGCTGATATTGGAGCAGGAACGCCGAAGACTTCGGTGGTCTTTTGAGCATATTCTTCTTCGTCATCTTGCATAACATCAAATTCCTTCCGAGCTTGTCGCCCAATGGAAACTCCTTTCTGGGGTCCCTTGCTCGCCGAGTTTTCCTGTGCAAGTTCTATAGCCTTCCGCTTCCGCTTGGATACTGCAGGGATCTTCTCGGGAGCACCGGGATAATATATCGCAGCAAGCTTCGATTCATCCATAAATGTCTGACCGATGACCTCTCCGAGATTCGTTCGTGGAGGAAAATGCGTATACTTCGGTACTGACACACTCTGCATCTCACACCTGGCGTAACTCTCCTCAAGCCATAGGTGGTTTATCATATCAACCTGCCAGTCACGAGCGGCTTCACATTTCTCGCTATTGTCGCGTGCTGTGATCAGGTGAGTGTTGTCCGCCTTCATCGTCTTGGTGAAGGTGGCACCCGCGGCTGTGATGAGGTTTTCCAAGTAAATCCTAGCTTCACCACCATAATTTGAAACGGTTATCCTCTTGCCGCTGAACCCCGGGATGCCATTGCGCGGAACAGGATAATGGAGAAGCCGTTTCAGAGGATTCGTCCATGTGTTGTGGGTAATGAGGTGGTAGAGCCAGGATAGATTGCCAACCGTCTTCCCCAGATGCGAAGCGCGAATATACTGAGGACCCTCACGAAATTGGCATACGAACCAATCGCAGTCTTCAGGATCATCGGTGAATTCGCCTTCTCCTTTCTCCACTAGGCCGAGAATGATCTGCTTGAGTCGGTCTCTGATCGATAGATCCGAGGACAACATGATCTTTTTGTCCTTGAACACGCTCAAGGTCGGGCGGTCACGTCGTGACACGTTGGCTTCCGGCAAGTAGTCTGGTCGAGCTGATGTAGCGCCCTCCAAGTGGGCGCTCGACGGTGGCTCGATGGGCGCTTCGGGTTGGAGGCGTAGGATCTCGGGATCGGGGAGCAGATAAGGGCCTTCGTCAATTCTCTTATTAAGCTTGAAGCAATCGTCAAACCTTTGGTGAGGTTAGCTATCGAGGCTCTGCTCTGCGCTAGGTAGAGTGTCAGCTCACCAATGAGGCAAGACGATCTTGCATTTCCACTTCTTCTCTTGGGCCAGCTTGCACTTGGGATGATCCATAGTCAACGCGCAAATGTGTGTGGTAAGCTTGGTAACATTTTCCGTTTCCATGCCTCCCATAGCCATGGTGGCGCCAATGATGGCGTCCTGGTCCATGGAAGGTATGTCGGCGCACGACAAGATGACATCGGAGAAGATCATGCGAGGGTCGGGTGTGAAAGGCCGTATTTGTGCATGCTTGCCTTTGAGTAGAGACGCATCTATCCACTTTGATTTGACGACCGGTAGCATCACAGCCGCGGCATCAGTATATTGGGGAAAGTCAATTGTGTTGGAAATGATATGAGTGACATTGTCGAGGTTCAACGAGCCGTCGCGCTTGGTGTCAATAACCTCGCCTCCATACTTGATTATGTTCCGCGACAGCTGTAATTAGTGAGCAAGTGATGCGAAGGACGCGTCGAGTAATGGTGAGAAGGTGCGGTGCATACCTGATCAAGAACATCGCCGGACAAGTCCTTGCTGGGGACAACAGTAAACGCGCAGCCGCGGAAGAGGGAATGACTCCGTTCGGTCATCGCGGTAGAATCGACGTAGGCAGATCGCGGTCGTGGGTGTTATAGATAGAGCATGACAGAGTTCGGCAAAGTCAACAAAGAGGCAGATATGTACAATTTCGGGGACAATAGCGTCGAGGATTTTGTAGATGATTAATGGGATAGAGGGAGAAGAGAATCAAAGATTTGGGTGTATTAGGCAGGTAGAGAGGTAGAGTAACTTAGCTGGCTTGGGTAGTTGAATTGATCCCGCGTTTTAGTCGCTTTAGGTGGCCGCGACTCGGCACTGACATCAGTGGAATTCAATTGTTTTTTAGGGCGCTCGACGCGTCTTTGGGGCTGGTAAATCCATAGCACCTTAAATCAATTAACGCGAAGAACCCGACTTCACGTGATATCTCATCGGTACAAATGCACAGAAACCCAAGATCGTCCCGATACTGGAATTCAGCTGGTGATTCCCATCGACGCCATAATAGCCCATCGAGGATCCGCACGATTTTCATCAATGCCTCTGTTCCGTGTCATTTATCTTGAAGAAGTCTTTTCGAATGATATCTGATCCATGTGCATCCATGTGAGCACTCAATGAGCTCGGAAGCTACATGGCCTGCTTATTATGTTGACTCACCACCCTCCATTACCGCCTGGAACATCAAAGTCAAAGTGCCACCGTCCCGATTCAGCAAGCACTCCATCACCGCTGGATTAATGCCGTAACTCATCGATGCAATCGTTCGGGGTACTTCTCTGAGACTGACAAGTCACATCGCATATAGTCTACCTACAGAAAAGCATGTCTTAAATGACAAGAATAGTGTGACGACCGCCGTCCCCATGCAACGAAAAGAGCTGCCTCCCACCGCTTCCCTCCACGAGACTTACTGCATTACTCTTGGCGAAATCCTCGTCGATCGTGACTTGTGCAGTCGCCGCCCCCGGTAGCAATATCTCTCCCGAAGTTTGCGCAGGCACCTCGTAGACCACCTCACAACTGCCATTTTCATACCTCGTCCAACTTGCCGAGTAGTGTCCGAGTCTCGTTGTAAATCCACCCTCAACATGCGTCAGATCGCCAAACTGAGGTGCAAGTCGCCACGTCTCGCCCGCCAGTCCTGTGACGCTAAGGCCCAGTATGCCTTCGGTCAGTGCAGTGACTGGCCCTGTTGACCAGCCATGGGCGTGAGATGTGTAAGAGTAGTTTTCATCGTAGCCTGCATCATGTCGATAGCCAAATGTCCCATCGGTCAGATAGCCCTCGATCATCGTGCTTTGTGTTCCGTTGGTGTTTGCTAGGTACCAACCCCAGCTCACTCGAATTAGGTCTAGGGCTCGCTGGGACTGTCCGGCGAGAATATGTGCTTGGATCTCGAACGATGACATAAATGGCGATATCTCGCCAGGAAGCTCAGGGCTCTCTGCGCCGAGGGACATCCAATTCGAAGCCAGGTATGTAGAGATATCCTGCGCTTTCGACGAGGAGGCATCCACAAGGCTAAAAAGCACGGCTAAAGAATTGCCATCTTGGGGGTGCAGATCTGTATCAAACACCCCATAATTGTCTTTGAAAGCGCCGAAACCCTCGTCCCAGAGCTTATCGTTTGTAGAATTCAAAAGCCCTGCTGCCGCTTCAAGCCACGAAGAGCCAATGCTATCTCCAACCCAGTCCGCGAGCGCGGCGCCGGTCACCAGCGCGCGATATCCAAGCATCTGGGCTGCGGCAAGGGTCCCATTGGAGTTGAGGCGGCCCCAGTCATTTGCATAATTTATGATATTGATCAGGTCAACGGAAACATCGAATTGTGTCGATAAAAAACTCATCGCCTTGAGATACCCTGGCCAGACACTCTGCAGAAAGGTCAAGTCACCAGAATACAGCACGTAATTATACGTTCCAATCATAATCCACCTAGTAGAGTGCACGTATCAGCTCGGGAACACAGGACACGTGTGTGTGCTCTTACATGTGGTACGTATCACTGTTCGAAGCGTTGAGCGGAGGCCCGGAAAAGGGGAGCAGCCCCGACGCAGCCTGTGTAAGTCAGCTCGTATCTTTAACATATCACTCTAGAGATTCACACCAACCTGGTTCGTATATAGCGTTTGAAGTGAATTTTTCACGCTCCTGGTCCCCGTTAGCCAGAATAATTGTGTCGTGATAAAGTCATGCGACATACTCAAGGTCACCAGTACTGTAAAAGGATGCCGGCGTTGCAACGCCCATGTCGCCGGGCCAAACGGTTCTATCTCTCTTGGCGCCATCTGTGTTGATGGTGGCGCCCGGTCCTAGATCGCCAGTATTTGACCAGGCCCAGTCCGGTGCTGGCCACGCCCGACCCGTGTCAGGCCTGATAGCGTCTGTCTGTAACGTGTACGCGCCGCTGTACCAGATCTTGTTTAATAGATCGTCATCGCAGTGGAAATATCCCTGGTATGCTCTCAGGTTGGACCACGTAGGTTGAAAGGAAATTTCGAGACTGATATCATCTACCGTGACAGAGGTATCATCTCCCAGCAGAAATAGGGTCATATGACGGAAGCCCCCTCGCAGGTTCTCGTTCGGCATCGTGTAAGTGTAGTTCCCAGTTGACGAGAAGTTGGCGTATATGGCGCCATCCGGCCTCTCGTCATCCCCGTTACTGGAGTCTGAATTCCGGCCGACCCAGTTTCTGGCCTCCGTAAAGGCAAGGCCCAAAGAGCCTTCTCCCGTCACAGACATCACCTCGAAATCTACGGTGACGACACCCCCCACCTCTTTCCCAAAGTCCAGATAGACGCCCGGCTGGCTGCTGGCCAGCGTGAATGTGATCGGCCATGACCCGAGCTCCTCGCCGCTGGCAAGATCGAGTAGTTTGACGGGGCTGACTGTCCGGGACTCAGGTGCGAAATTATTCGCGTCCCATGGCCCCAGGAAAGCCGCTGTCGTGGTGTCGGAGCATGGCGTATCCTGCCAACAAGGCTGTGCGCGGACATGTCTAAGTATTCCGAGAAACGGGAGGGTAGCCGTAAGCTTGGCTAGGACAGGAGACGCTACCATCATGAGCCACTTGGACTCGAGAAATCGAGGATCTTGTCTACGAACATGAGAACAGAGACTGCCTGAAATTCATGGAATCTGGAGTGGTTTATATAGCATGTCCCCCCTACCTTTGCTTTGTGAGTGCAAGGGGGACAATATTCAGGCCCCCAATCCGCTGAGCAGCTAATGCTGTGCCTCACGTGCTGTGCCATAGGAAGTGAGTAAGTAGGCTATTCCCCGGATCCCGAGACATCCAGCCTTCAGCGCACCCCGCACCGCGCCATATCCCGTCAACCTTAAAGCAAAGTCCTGCGGGATAGGCGCCCGTATGCAATGCACCGCGGTCCCCTTCTCGAACCGATTACGACAGACGATTCCTGGATTCATGAGACAAACGCCATATTGGCGGTGGGCGACCAGTGCGGGGGTGACTGCACACGTTCTCGGACCCAGCGCCCGAGTTCAGTCCACTTGATCGGCATCTGCCCGGGGTGGAGCCCGGGCTGCGTGTTGTGGTACATACCTTCAGCCTGCCTTGAGGAGGCCGGAATAGGTAGGTCCCTAGATATGTATGAGGATTGAACGGAAGCAGAGGATTGTCGCAGGCCAGAAAAGATGGGACGATTCACATCCTACCCCATACCAGAGGGCATCAGGGCCATACCAATTGAAGTCAGCTAGGTATGACTTTACAGCTATATGTGTAGGAGAAGCATTTTTGTATGATTGCTTAAGCAACATCACCGGGATGCGTGTGGCTTGTAAGTATTGGGAACAGCTGCATTTGATCGGATTTGCGTTGTTGGCTTGGCCGGGAAGATGTTGGAGCTGGCCAAGCTCAATTGTGATACAAAGAAATGCCTGAAAACCAGCCACTGTGCAACTGCGAATTTGCATCGTTGATGCAGTGCTTTGATTCACACATGTATGCGAGAAGTCCTCTGAATGGTCCTACTTGTAGACATTGAAGTCAGCTTGCAGCAGTGACGTCGTCCAAGCTTATGTTGATGACAGAAGTCATGGGGGTAGATCGAGAGGCACACAGGCTTAGGTTGGCGGCCGAGGGACGGCATTTATTATTTCCTGCCAACATCGACAACTGGTAGATGATTTTGCCAACTTCTCACTTTCATCTTCATTATTCGCGGCGCCTTCAAGGCTGTGTAATTCTCTGTTACCTACCTAACATAGTAGACAACAGGGTGTGGGGTATTCTGCCAAATAAGCTGAAGAGGCAGCAACTCTCAGTGGTTGACTGCGCAAGCTGTGATTGTTGCCAGCGCTTATATGTCAAATTTGTAAGGCCGAGACCATGGGCAAAGCATGGAACATCATCCAGGTAGAATTGCACGAACCTCATCGGGAAGATGTCCAGGGTTGGACATTGGTTGGTGCCGTGGACATGGTTGCAGTGTGTGTGGCCAGTTCTCTCCTCAAGCTGCCAGGGGTCCATAATAGAGCTGTGTGAATGCCTTGGCAAAGAGGGAGGGCTTGCAATACTAACCCGGAGGACTGGTAGAGCAGAGAAAACAGACAGGGTCAATCTTCAGCTACGATGGGTCATGGGAACGTCCGTGATTTTCCACCCAGATCAGATTTTGTGTGATCCTCCATGAATGACCAGGAAAACCCTAGCTGGAAGCGGTTCGAAGTGAACCAAATGAAGAAGCGGCGCGTTGGATCGCCAACTGCCAAGTCAGCATTTGTCTCCCGTGACGATTTGCTCTTGTCGGCGCCTAATCAGTAAATCCGTCATACTCTAGTTATGTAATTCAGGCCGGATCTCTCCGCCAACGAAAGCGCGACAAAAACCAGTACCGAGCACATGGTAATATGCGTATCCTTTATTTCACACTTGTCATAGAATTATGCTATCGGGGGTGAGAGAACACTCCATGGTGACAGTCTATGCTTGAACGCATCTGCCCCTTCGTGTAGGCAAGGTGTACAAGATTTGAACGGTTACGTTGGTATGGCCATAGGAGAGCGCCACCCAAGAATCACCCAGCGAGGCCTTATTTGCGCAGAGCAGTACACATCCATAGCAGCAGTGGGAGTGGAAGAGTGGAAGAACCAACTCAAGCTGCGGACACGTGACAGCGGCTTTAGGGGCAGCTACAGGCCGTGAGCTTGGGGGAGGCCTGGCTGCCATACCTCTTAGCCTGCTTAGCTAGAGGGGGAGGTGGCCAAGGGTGAAGGATGCCCAGGTGGAAGGGTGGGCAGCTAACTGAAAGGGGACTGGGTGAGTTTGATTGCGCTAATGCAACAGGCGATTGGGGGCACTGTGGTCCGTCAATAACGGGCTCGCCTGCTCTCACTTGGAGCGGACGAGGGCAATTCAACCTAAAGAGGGAGGGTACTCATTCATTCTATCTAAGTATCCGACTTGGACCGCCAGAAACATTTCAGAGTCCGGCCTTGGCAGAACTGACGAGACCATGATATCCTCTCTGCGTTGTTTCTAATGCCCGCTACCACTGCTGCTCCTACTGCGACAACCTCTTCCGTCCCCGACCAACGCCGAACCCCGTCCTCGACCGCCTACGCTGAGCCGCCCCTTTATCTCTCTCTACATCAACAACAATACAACAACCCTACCCGGTCCTTGCTTACCCCGGCAGCAGTTGCAGTCACGCGGACTACTAGACCAAGCGCCGACAACCTCCCTAGTTGCTTTTGCCTCGAGCCTCCGAACACCAAACCAACTCGACCTCTCCATGATAGCAACGCAACTCTTCCCAGTCTTTGCTTCGTGCGACTCGACCATCTCCTAAGGGCATTCCTTGGGGCCCTGGCCTCTTGAGAGGTCGCGATAGACGCTCTCGATGATGGTATGTCGTCCCCTTTCCTGCCCTTTGCTTGGCCCCCCTGTCTTAGCCCTATAAAGACATCGGGGGGATGGAGCAGTAGCCAACAGCATGGTCATGTCCGGCTTGTGACACTGTCTCTTGACCTACTGGCCTGCTGTCCGCCCTGTTAGTGCGCTCATCACGACTTACTGTGATTTCGTTTGCAGACCTCCCGACGCCCACGCGATGCTGGCAGCAGCTTCGCAAGCCGACGCGGTCATGCCAATCAACTCTCTATATCCGATTCCAGCCATCACATCACTGAGACGATTGGCACCATGTACGGCGATGACGATGACTATCAGAATGCCGAGGGCCGTCCCATGAGCTTCATCGCCGCTCCCCACGGTGGTGAGCAACTTCCCGAACGTCGTCGAGCCGACCCTCAGTCTCCCGATGAGCATCCTCTTCGCTTAGTTCGATCAGCATCTGATAAGGCGAGCGGCCAAGCCAACACCAATGGGTCTCCAACCAACAAACCCCAGACCCCTCTCCGGATGCCTAGTCAGAGGAGTATCACGAAAACAATTTCCAACGAGGTCGCTCCGAAGTCCCCCATCTCGCCCATGTCACCGTCACTACGGGACATGCGGGACGGGGCCGAGTCCTACCCCTTGACTAACATTACCGATGCGAACGACATAGCTCAGGAACTCAGCAACCTTCAAGCTCTGCGCCGGATGTCCATAGATGTTTCGAATAACAGTGATCCCGATTTACTTCCGTTTCAGGGCATGTCATTGATGTCAATACCTTCGCAGGCGCCCCGTGGAGACGATGACGCTGATCCGTCGCGGTTACTGTGGGTACCCGCTGGAGTTCACCCAGAGCTGGCCCCAAGCGAATTCAAGAACTTCGTCGAGAAACGGGTGCAGACGATGAAGAGGAGATCGGCCGAGTCATCGCTGTCGGTCGACAGTCTGGAAAGAAGCGACTCGGGCAGCTTAAGGAGAAAGAAGTCGATGCTCTCGAGACAGATCGAGAACGCTGGTCCCGATGGATATCTTGATGGTGCTGAGAGGCTGGAGAGGAAAAAGTCTGAACGATATTCTGGCCAAGGTCCGCCCGAATTACGGCTGGACGAGTTGATGAAGGATCCAAACAAAGCTGTACAGAAGCTGACGATGGAAGCGCATGGCGATAATATGTCGAACATGGAAGACATGCCCATTTTGCCTGCAGCGCCGGGCATGGGTTTGCGTCGCTCAACCCGCACCACATACCGCAAGGGCGGCAGTTTGAAAAACCGACATGGATCACTGAAATCCGATGATAAACTCCCCTTCTCGAAGCGCATAGCCGCCAAGAAAGCAGAAGGGCAAGCAGAGGGATTGCCTACTACCGATCAAACTATAAATGCGCCGCCCGGGCATGGTCTGACCCGTGTACAGTCAGAGCCTATCTCAGAGAACTTCTCGCGACCAACAAGGTCTGTCCGGAGACAGCAAACTTTCTCTAAGGATCAGAACACCGACAGCTACGAGGACAATGGGGAGCAAAGCTCATCTCAATCGCCATCAAATCCTCCGGGATCTAGACGCACGCCTTCTGCCGAGACGGCTGGGAACTCTACGCCAATCCCACAGATTATTGAAACCTCGATTATTGAGGAAGAGCCTCAGCCTCAGCCGTCAGCCGCCGAAATCAACAGGCCCTTCCCCGAGAGATCATCTTCACAAAGGGGAGGTCAGCCAATATCTCAGGCTCCAACATCGCCCGTCGAACCCCCTGCCCGCTCGAATAAACGTCCCAATCATGGCCAATCACTCCAACAGGCACAACCACCACCTGCGAATACTGGCACACAGCCAAAGCGAACGCAGAATGGCTCCAATAATAATTTTAATGATATGGCATCGAACCAGTCACCAATGGCTGGTGGCAGTGCAAGCCGAACCGATACTCTTACTTTCATACCGACCTTCTCTTCGTCCTCGACAGAAGAGAGAAAACCGGAAAAGAAAGGTAAGAAGGATAAGAGTGATTCCGAGGGTGGGTCCTCGAGAGGCGCTTCCTGGAAATGGTTTCAAAAGAGTGACAAGAGCGAGGAGAAGGAAAAGAAAAAGCGAGACTCGGATGAAAACCGAAAATCTAAGACCAAGACATTCGTTGAGAAGGCCCACGACAACGTCCGTCTTGACGTTCTACAGACCTCCATTGATACAGCCTTGCAGAAAGGTCGGGAAAGCCTCCTGCTTGACCGCGATACCATCGACAGCAAACTAGAGGAGGAAAGAAGAAAAGAGAGTAGCCGAAAATCTGGTGACCAGAAGAAGGAGAAGGACGGCATCTTCGCGTCCTTCTTTGGTGGAGGCAAGAGAAGGGGCGACAGGGACTCGACCAGTAGAAAGTCCCAATCGCTGCGGCCTCTGTCGCCTGAACCCGCCCCTTATCAACCCTTGAGACCTGATGTCGATTACCATTGGACACGATTCCCTATCCTTGAAGAACGGGCCATTTACCGGATGGCACACATCAAACTTGCCAATCCTCGCCGCGCGTTATATAGTCAGGTCTTACTCAGCAACTTCATGTACGCATATCTTGCCAAAGTGCAAGCAATGCACCCACAGATCCAAGTACCGCAATCGCCCCAACAGAAGCGACTTCAGGAAGAAGAACGAAGGCGGCGCGAGGAGGAGCAGAAGTTTGCGGAACAACAACAATCTCAGGACAGTATTGACCAATACAATTTCGAATATCATCGAGTAAGTGATCTAAGTGTAGACATTGAAGAAATTTGACTCACCGTGAGAAACAGTCAACGAGTCAATACGGAGATCCTAGTATGCAGCACGAGGCAGGGGACTATCCAGAAGCTGCTGAAATATACGACTATGATCATGGCAAAGACCACATGGCCCACGACGGTGACTACCAGGATATGGACGATTACAGTGGGCACAATGGCACCAAGGATTACTATTCTTCTTATGGACATCAGAACGGTCGTCATACACGAGAAGAGGAAGAGGAGATGTGGTGACAGGAGACGAAAGGAAACAAGAGTCACGGGCAATTTTGTATACTGACGGCGTCAGCGCATCTGCAGGGAGTTCATTGGAAGGGAAACTTGTTCAGTCTTTTTTTTTTTTTTTTTTTTTTTTTTTTTTTTTTTTTACCTCCGCGAGCGACACGTCGAATGGCCGTATTTGGAGATGTTAGCTACACCCTGTTATCCGCAAACCGCCTGAGGGGTTCTTTTTTCTTTCTCTCGATCAAGAAGCAAGTAGCATGGTGCCCGGGATGGTTTGATTCGCTTGATTTCAACGTCATACAAAGGCATAGGGACGTCGGGATGGTCCTCCCACCTCCTTCGGAGTTCGACTGCTGTCACTTTCCTCCAAGCAATAGATGAAGAGTATGTTGGGAAGGCCAAGAGCCCAGTCATGGAATGGGGCACTGTGGTTTCATCTATTTTGACGACGACCATATAGGCGATGATGGAAGGTCGGTCTGGGGCTGAAGGCGGACAGGACAATTTTAGATGGGAAACCTTTGGGCTTTCCAGGATCATAGCTAAATGACACACGCCTTCAAGCGATTGATCATCCGACAGAGTTAGGATCATTATGATGTACACATGTGAAATTATTATGTCTCAGGACTGTCGTAGATGACCGGTTGTCATCTCAAACTTGGTAGAATGATAGCTTGATGTGCAAAACAACTTGGAGCTATGGTGACATTTTTTTCTCCGATGTTTCGGTCTTGGTCGATGGTGTATCAAGACCTGCGGTTGGTCATTGTCTATGGAGCTGCCAGTGGCTTCAGATTTGAAGTCAGAGCAGGCAGCGGTCTGCCGGCCTTGTCGAGCTGAAGCTGGCACGAAGAGCCCAAACCCCCAAAACCCCCTAATCCTACCTGGACCTGGGGGACCACACGGACAAGAAGTATGATTTGTAAGACTCGGTGTCTGTCTGCCAGAAAAGCTACGAAATAGTGCAATATCAGTGTATGATTAACTAGAGCGTTGCTTGGTTGCATCAAGCGTCGTGTGAGATAAGCCATGCGGGTAAAACGATGCAAGTATTCCTATTTACTTTCTGGTTATCGTAACGCTCTTCAACCTCATTCCCCCCTTTCACAGTATCTTACATAACTAGAGTTACAGTCCTGCAGCCAAATGCAAGCCTTGGGCCCTGTTATTGGCCAGCTTCGTTTCGTGAAGTTTCAGTGGACATATTTGTGATCACCGGCCTACGTCTACATAAATCAAGCGTTCTCAGGCCTGTTGCAGAAGATACATGAAATGTCTAACACGGTTTCATGCCTTGACCTTGACGCATGGTGAGCTGAAATAGACTCGGTGGCGAGGTTCGGGACGCTTTCGAACCTCTTCGAGATGAAGCAGCTTCAACCTGGGATTCCCTAGATTTAATAGTCAAAGAGACCTTGTCATCTGATCTTCAGGCATATACCCATTGGATGAGCGCTTGCGATCGTGTCGTCTTTCCCCGAGCAGTTCTCCAAGTTCCCGCCTCCACTTCCGTCATATGAAGCCCGCGTCGTGACGCACGATGACCGTCAGCGCAGTAGGTGAGAGCGAGTACGATCTTGTCGACGTACCAGTGTCGCCACTCACAACATTGACGAGACCGAGCTCGTGTGCTCGCTCCCACCAGCCTGGCTACCGTACACTTCCGATCGCGTCTGGTGAGGATCAGGTATTCGATCATCAATACGAACACTGCGAGAGGCTGGAGATGATAGAGCAACCACATGACAGCACCTTCGGACTCTTCAACTTGTCAGACATTGAACACAGGGTGCTGCGCGCCCTTATGGTTATATCTACGACGGCTGTCATAAGCTTGGTAGTATCTGTCTGGATCATATACCACGTGCAGACGGCGATGAACGGAGACTATGTTACAGCCCATGATATCGGTGGCCGCGTCTCGAACACCTGGGCCAAGTTCATCGACTTTGGATCGTCCACTTTCGTGGCCCCGGTGCTCATCGCGGTCACGAACTGGTATATCTTTCGGGTCGTACGACTCTGCATCCTCAGCGAGGACGCTGCGGACGAGGAGGGGCCAGTTCCCTTGAACGCTCTGGTCGAGGCCAGCGCAACGGACTGGGGTTCGTACAGTCCCCTCAAGAACTGGACGCTGATGGCAGCCGGGAACTTTCGGCTCAGTTGCGTTGCTGTCATCTCCCTACTGATGGCCTTGAGCTTCTCGTTTCTCACATCTATCGTCGCCTACGAGTTCAAGGAGCATGCCGTCAATCGACTGCCGCAGTCTCTGGATTATCTGTATTCGCCGGGACCGGCAGAACCACACCGTTGTACTCAGGAACTCCTGGCAAATTGTTCCGTGGCCCCTACTCTTTCCCTGGAAGACTTTACAGAATATGATCTCACATACAGGCTCCAACAATCACTTCAAGAGTTCGACGATGGGAATCTCGACGGCCTCATGCCCAATAATACATACATCGGCCAGAACATATCCCAGGCATCCCTTGATGCGATACCTATAGACGTGCAGCAGATGACAGGCGTATCGCTGTATCGCTTGAAATTGGACTACAATCTCTCGCAAATATCGGATGCTACCATTGAGCCCGGGTATCGAGACGACGTGGAATGCGAGCCAAGTTCCGTTCTGCGATTCCAGATCAATGCAGCCTCTTACTTAAATCCCAACCAGACAATCACATTCACGACAGAGTTCGACACGCAACATGGCGACAGCCAAATCCTTTCCCCCGGATACAGATTTCCCTTGATAGCTTTCCCCGGAGCTCCAAATCCCCCGACAAGCGAGGTGTGGATTGGATTCTTCTTTCTCGCCTGCGACGGCTACTTTCGACCGGAGTGTGATTGCCAAGACGGCTTCACTTTGAACGTGGCAAAGTACCGACAGCAGCTGGCATTGATGTGGGGTGTAGGGGAAAAATCGTATCTCGACGGAAGTTGGGTTTGCCTTGCTGGGTTTCAATCCATCATCCGAAGGGAAAAGGGAACCGTGACCTTGTCAAGGAACACTACATCTTTTGGGAACCAAAGTTCTTGGGAGCCCTCGCAGATGACATTTGAAGAGGGACAAGGAGAAGTCGAGAACTTTCTGCCGCTACTTCACGATCTGCAGTACAATGATGTTTTCACCAAACAGTCGAGTGGTCACGAAAAGACCCGGAAGCACGACCAAGAAGTGTGCAGCTACAATACGGGAAGCGGTTGGTGGGCGGCTGACAACAAATGCAATGAAACGAATGAACGGGGGTATTTCCATGGTGAACGTAGACATCGCAACCAAGGCAGCGGCAACAACTCCACCGAAAACAATTATATCCAGGGGAAGCACGCCATTGTCAACCTGGGCAGCAAGCTGGCTGGCTTTCGTGCAATGAGTACATTTGGTGGCTACGATTGGAACAAACCTGATAAATATTTAGCAGCGTATCTCTGGGCAGAAGCAGAGGCTAGGGACATTATGTACGAGATGAAACAGACAACACTTCGGGAACGGCCGAGCGAGCTCAGCTATGTAGTCGAGGGTCAGGTCAACGGCGAGGACTTGTACGTCATCACGTTCATCCCGTGGGCAGTACTGGGGGGTGTCCTTACCATGCTCGGGGCCAGCACGCTGACGATAGTTCTTGCTATCAAGTCACTGCACTTGCATTCGTTTCGAACGGGAAGGGTGATGAACTCGCTTCGGCTGACAATGGACGTTGGCGCAGCGGTGGATCGAGATGTGTTCGAGCAGTCTATGCACTGGAAGAGCGAGAACTTGGAGCGATGGGCTAGCTATGTTTATGTGAGGCTCAATATGGCGGATTCTGACACTGTCGAAGAAGACGGTGTGCTGGAAGGGGTGGGAATTGCTTGATTGGAGTTCATTATTACCTAGCATAGCTTAAATGTAAGTAATGGAACATCAGGATGTTCTATGCTGCTATATTTTCTGGTATGACTGCTAGTTACAGGTGCTGACGCCCTATCCCAATTACATGTGTAATGCTGAAATAATGTAGTGAGATAGTTGCTTAGATCATGGTATGGTAGGGCATGATGAATGGAAGCCTTAAGCCAACGGGCTCTCAGAAGGGCTGACTTTTTAACTTGAAATAATGCAGCCTGTCAAATAACATCACCTTCATGAGCAGTATCAGGTGGAAAAGTGTGACTGACCACAATGGTAGGGTTCTTAATCTTCACAAAGTCTCAGCTGCTCATCCTGGACCGATCGAGTTATACCTACTACAATGTGGACAACGCTGTCTCACCAGACGCATGGCAATTTTGAACGCGAATATAATTTCATTCTCCCTCTCTCAAATGTTTATACACATTTGACTCGTCCTGGCTTGGTCTTGTTTCCTCCTACGTGAGTCAGATAGTCCCGTGATGGAAGCCCTTTCAAGCTGGAATCATATTCTCGATAAAGAACGTGCTAGACCTATTCAAACCTCTCTATGCTTTTGATGAAGAGAAGACTCCTTCGATTAGTGATCGAAAGGAGATAGGACGCGGTCAAGGCTACATGTGACTACCCAAGGTTCCAACCAGATAGCCACAGAAAATAACAGTGACCTTCGAGGAACTTATCAAGCATGAGGAGTAGAGAGGTCGGAGTGAAATCCCAAGGTTTACTAACAGCGAGAGAGATCGGCCGAGGAGACGAGCATAGCAAAAGACTACGGTGATAGCCTCATACCCTTCCGTCGATGCTACTCGCATGATACTCTTCAAATAGAGGTTTGCACTTCTAAGTATCTGATCGAAAGCAGGCACGGTAAGTGTGGTGGATGAGGGAGGGAAGGAGCTAAGGAGGGCAAGCTCCAGGGGTAGCAGGCATCGGAGCTAGGCCGTAAAAAGACTAGAGCAGCTTGGGCTGGTCAGGGCTGAGCTGGCTTAGGCATGCTGGCTAAGGTTGGCTAGGCTCTGCCAGTCTGGCTCGGCTGGGTCTCTGGCCGGGACTCCAGGTCGCAAAAGGTTCCGTCGAACTTTTTGATTTGGAAAGTTCAAGTTCACAGCTCTACCTCTCTATCGTCGTCTCATCCCGTACCACGACTATCTACCTACCTTCGTCGACCATCGCGTCCCCGACATCGCCGCCCGCCGTCCATCCCACCGTGAGCCTCGATAGCCGTTTCTGATAATTCTTTGTTTCTTGATACCCGCCCTGTTCATAGCTGGCATATCTTATTAGTTCTAGTCGAGTAGAGCCACCTGGCACTCCCATCCCATTCTACGCGCCGTAACGACCGACTGTCGACTCCTGACCCCGTCGTCGCCTTCGATTCTGCACGCGTCGCGTTTGATAGAAAACCCATAATAGGCAGACCGGCCGTAATTGATTGATAGATTGATAAGTTGCCCGCGTGCAAGTCGGCTCTTCAACATTCCCATGGCTGTAGGTCACCCACCCATAATTTTCCCACAAGCTGGCTGCGCACCATTCGAGGCAGCCCAGCAACCAGCAAAACGAGCAATGAATCTCTCTCGAGGCACCTCCCTCAGACACGCAAAAAAAAAATAACCCTTTCCATCCGTACTCGCGCACCTTCTGTGTTTTCCATGACCTCCCCCAAACTCTCGTCACCCGCTTCATTCTGCACCCACTTTCAACCTCGTCTCCCCTCCAACCCATAAATCACACTCAACACCATCAGGAGCAACAGCATCATGGCCTCAGATAAACCTGAGGCACCTATGTCTCGTCCTCCTCCGGTCGAGCAACCCTTCATGTTCCGGCCATACCCTCTATCGCGTGCCCTCCCAGACCCTTTCCGCTCGCGCCACACCACTGGCGACATCCGCCTCAAGGGATGTCCGAATGAAGCCGTTGGTGACGGTCGCTTTGAAGAGCGTCGCTACCATGGTGACACTCGAGCTGAGAACTTTTACCACGGTGGTGATAATCATCTTGTGAAACGTTACCCTGCTGGCAATAACCGTTTCGGAAACCGCCCCCCCGTTGGTGATATTCGACTTGAAGATTTTCACCCGCTGATCAATCCCTTCCAGCAACCTCGTGCGCCCTTCAACACAGGCTACATGCCTAACGGCGCCCCTGGCGGCCACCCTGGCAACGCTGCACCTTTCGCCACCCCTCTGTTGCCAAACCAAGGCCGCGTCCTGCAACAAGGCTCCATTCGCGTCCTCTGCATAGCCGATGTTCGAGGTATGATTCCCACAGAATAAGTTCGAAACCACATGAGCTTAGTACTGACCTCTACTCGACAGGTAACCTGCGATCACTCAACGACCTCGCGAAGCAAGCAAACGCCGATCACATCATTCATACTGGTGATTTTGGTTTCTACGACGACACATCCCTCGAGCGAATTGCAGAGAAGTAAGTAATCAGGCCACCTGAAGCATCAGTAGATTCGAAGAGTTTTTCCTGCGACTCTATAATTGACTCCCTTTCGTATAGGACATTAAAGCACGTCGCCCAGTACTCTCCGCTGATTCCGGACCATGTCAAGAAGGCTATTTCCCAAGGTGGCCCTGGCCCTGTCAAGTCGCGGTTCCCGCCCCAAGAGTTACCACTTTCAGAGCTGTCCATGCTTATCAACGGCCAATTCAAGCTTGATGTCCCTGTCTACACCGTCTGGGGCGCTTGTGAGGATGTGCGTGTGCTAGAGAAGTTCAGATCTGGCGAATACAAGGTTCCGAATCTGCACATTATCGATGAGAACCGATCCATGCTCCTAGAAGTTGGTGGAGTCAAGCTCCGACTCCTAGGTCTTGGCGGCGCTGTTGTCATGCACAAGCTCTTTGACAACGGTGAGGGCAGAACGACAATAGCCGGTGGGCAGGGCACGATGTGGACTACGTTGCTGCAGATGGGCGAGTTGGTTGACACAGCTAACCGCGTGTACGATCCAACCGAAACCCGAGTCTTTGTCACTCACGCCTCTCCCGCCCGCGAAGGTATCCTGAACCAACTTTCAGTCAGCCTCAAGGCCGATTTCTCTATCTCCGCAGGTCTTCATTTCCGATACGGAAGCTCGTACAACGAATTCAGCGTCAATCCTACGCTCGATCACTACCGAGGGAAACTCGCCGCCTCTAAAGCATCTTTCAATGACGTCTGGGAGACTGTAAAGAACGAAGTCGAGCCGGCGATCCAGCAGAACGAAGCTCAGCAGAACCTGCTTAAGAACGCACTTGGACTGGTCGAGAAGATGCCGAGTACCGCCGCGGGTGGCAACCCCTTTGGCGGTCCAGTAGGTGCCCCGGGTGCTCTTGGTCAGGTAGATGAGAGTGCCTTCAAAAACATGTGGAACTTCAACTTAGCGGACGCTGCTTTCGGCTGGTTGGTCTTAGAGATCCAAGACGGCCGCATCGGCACTGAAATGAGAGCTCAGGGGTTCAACTTTTCACACCGAGGAGCGAAGCAGCAATCTGCCATGCCCGTGAGCTCCCCGTCTCCAGCACCGGGCGCCTCGAATGTGCCTCCGACAGCCCCTGCAACATCCGCCGGCCCCCCTGGAGGCCCACAAAGAAATGCACCTGGAGCCGCGCAACCGGCGAAGCCTTCGGCGGCTGTTCCTCTGCAGCCTAAGCCAGCCACCCCCAAGCCTGTGGCTTCTTCCCCAAGCCCTGCTGCTAAGGAGATTGAGAAAGGCGCCAATGGTACAACCAACGGGCCTGATACGGCCCCATCACCTGCTCCTAGACACCCGGCCGAAACAATTGTTGGCCTGTTCGTGATGAACGTCCAAAGTGACGAACAAACCCGAGACATCTTCCCTGACGAACACAAGTCGAAGATCACCAAGGTTGAGAAGTGGGGCAATAACAGCAACAACAAAGTTGCTCACTTCCAGTCTACGGATGAGCGAGATGCCGCTTATGCTAGTCTCTCGGATGAGTTCAAGGTTCGCCAGTCAGAGGACCGATCTAAGCCGCTTGTCAAGATCTTTCAGCCACGCGAGGGTCAAAAGCCGTTCGGTGGCAGAACTGGAGGAGCTGGCACGTGGGGAAGCACCCGCGGACGCGATAGCACTTCAGGATACCGAAGTGCAGGCGACCGCGGCGCTATGAGCGGTGGAGAAAGCGGTCCAGAGAGTAGCCGTCGCGGTGGCCGTGGTGGAGGTCGCGGAGGACGAGGTGATCGCGGAGGACGGGGTCGTGGCCGCGGCGGTGCCAACAAGGGCGAAGGCGGCAGCGCATCGCCTGCTCCCACAGGTGGCGATGCGTAAACGACTCCTATCGACACCCCTTTATTAACCTCCTCATCCTTGTTCCACTAAATACCTAATCTTGCCAACTCGAGCTTTGCCTGTACTCTTATTTGATTACCAAAAAGACTCTCTGTCGCGACACGGACTCGGCGGCATCATAGACAGCCTGCCCGCTCGCAGGAAAATCTTCGACTAAGAGACTATCTACAGTCTCTCAAATACCAAGATTGGTGAGGAGGCCTAGTGTGATACTACTCTGGTGCGGATCTCGGAAAGTTCTTCTCGGGCGACTCATCAATACGCCGTTCAGGTACACTTTTGACCTGAGCCGGATCACTTCTTTACGCTAATCATAACCCGAAAACGATTCGGCGGATTGGGCTTCTTTGCACATTTCGGTGAAACCTGAATGACACCTCTAGGCAGGTCGTCTAGTTTCATAAATAGGAATGATGAAAACAATGCGGCTGTTTAGCTCAGGATCAATGTGTCCCGATACGATTTGTGACTTCCGTCGTGCGTGTCCTTTTGTGAACCATTTAACGATTGAAAGCGCCTACTGTAAGTCTGTATAAGCTGCTATGAGGATTATGAATCATTCCATGCCTACGTCACTGCCATCCAAGGTCTAGATATTAGCACAGAGTACCATGTCGTAATCACCAAGAAGAGCCTGCCACGATTTCAAACTAAATGGTCTGATAGTACATTATTCTTCTTTTGTACAATGAATTCTAACTCTGGATCCTTTTCGTTCTTGCCATCTGAGCGCCGTATTCTTATACACTAGTTAATTACACATCTTCATCCACCAACCCCGTTGCGCGAACCTTACAACAGCTTCGGACACCTTTCAATCAGATCAAAGAGGCTTCATTCCCTTATGTATGGCAGCAACACCACCGGTCAGGTCCTCATAGCCCTTGCCGCCAATAACGAAGCCGGCGTCGCGGATCATGTCGCGGAACTTCTCCTGGGAGGGGAAGCGCTCGATGCTCTCGACGAGATACTGGTAGGAGTCGCGGTCGCCGGCGACGAGCTGGCCGATGAGAGGGATAGCGGAGAAGGACCAGCGCTTGTAGAGGGCGTCGAGAACGGGGTTGTTGACGGCGGAGAACTCGAGGCAGGCGAAGACGCCGCCGGGCTTGAGGACGCGGTGGGCCTCGCGCAGGGCCTGGGGGATGTTGGCGAAGTTGCGGATGCCGAAGGCGACGGTGTAGAGGTCGATGGAGGCGTCGGGAATGGCCTCTTGGGGCAGAGAGGTGGCGTCGGCCTCGAGGAAGGAGAGGGCGGCCTGCTGGGAGGCGGGGAGGTTCTTGCGGGCGCGCGAGGCGCCGACGGCGAGCATGCTGGGGTTGATGTCGGAGATGGTGACGTGGACGTCGGGGTTGCGGTTCAGGACGTGCGCGTGGTGCAGCATGCGGAAGGCGATGTCGCCCGTGCCGCCGGCGATGTCGAGGATGCGCTGGGGCGTGGGCGGGTGGCGGGAGGAGAGGCCGGGGTTCAGCGAGGAGACGAAGTGATCTCTGGGGAGCTGAGGGTTAGCGGAGAGATAGCGCGAGAGACCCCAATATGAGAAACGAGGGTATCCAGGAGGGAGGGGGTGACCGGGGTGGCGTACTTCCAGATACGATGCCAGCCGAAGCTCATCAGGTCGTTCATGCGGTCGTACGACTCGGCGACGCTGTGGAATACGCCCGCGACGCGCTCCGTCTTCTCGGCCTCGGAGATGCCATCCTCGTAGCCGAAATGCGTCGTTGTCTGCGTGCGGTCGTTGACGCCGGGCGCTGCTGAAGTAGAGCTAGGCGAGGGGCGCTGGGCGGGATTACTCGTACAGAATGTTCTTATAGGGCGTAGGTAGCCAGATGATGATGGTGATGATGTCGAGCTAGGGGTGCGTAGAGACTGAGTGGATCGTAGAGCTGCGCGGAGGGCAGGGGCGGCTGCTGGACGGGCGACCATGGTTGTAAAGCTTCAACTGATGCGCTGGTGGCCGTCGTGGCGATGAACAATTGGCCCTTTAGTCTCAGTGTCAGTCGGTCAGTTCGATCGGTCGCGATGGTTCGAGGTTCGCGCAAGGGTGCCTCCCGAGTATGCAGAAAATAAATTTGGAGTCGGAGGTCGGAGGTTGCAACGGCGGCGATCGTGGTGGGGCCGCATGTGCCCTTGCACAAGGGTCCTGCCAGTTTCGAGATTCCAGGTGGGCAATCCATTTTCGTCTCTTTCTGCTCCCAACCCTCTACTTGCCTGGCATGATCTCATGACGACACCCTATACAAGGCATTGGAAAACCCACAAGGACCGAGAAGATGAAATGATACACATACCTCGCTCATGCAGAACCAGAACCAGAAGCTTGTTCAGCGTTGTCCTGGCCGCGGCGCTGTGCCTCAGCCTCAGCTCGCTCCACGTCCCGGCGGGTATTTCTCTGGCTGTACATCACGAGGGCGAACCCTCGCACCAGAGACTTACCTTTATAGACGAGGAAGCAGACGAAAAAGACCAGAAAGATGATCACAAGGCCGATGACCACGTTAGATGATGTCATTGCGGTTGATCTGGTCGGCTGGTTGGCGAGAAGGTGGAAGGGCGTTCGGAAGAGAGGTGTTGAGGTCGACTTGTGGGCGGTGGTGAGGTAGAAAAGAGAAAGGGTGAGTTCAAAATGCCTGAAGACTGCGTTGGATTTGCAGGCTTCACAAATGATTTCCTTTACCTGTTGAGAACGTTCGCTTTGATGCTGAGGTTGTAGTGGTTGCTGTCGTGGGGTGGAAACGGTGGTTTGATAATGCGAGCCAGATGGTATGTTTATCCTCAATTACCCAGGATAAGGCATTCGGTATTATAGATGTTCTCTGTTTGAATATGCCTCTGGTTGCTGGGGGATCTACGGAGTGCCATGGTTCTACCCATATGTGTTTACATCGCATTGGCATTTTGATATAAATCGACTGCCTGCGGGTATTACCAGTATCATGGTGTACAGTATTAAATCCATTCGCTTTGATACCAATCTCAGGATGCCCTACTAGGTAGGAACTCACATCGTGCACCACTTTCTCATGCATTTGCAATGTTCATCTACCAAAAGGGTGCTTTTTTGAATAAATTCGACATCATACCGATACTCGCGTGATGCACCCGCGCTCGAATCTATTGGGAGGTACGAAGCTACTTCCTCCCTTAGATGCACGGAATGCCAAGGCGGGAAATTAACGGCCATTCAAGGTCGGCTTTTCGCTTTGAAGCGGCTTAAGTGACGTCTTCCCCAAGTCGTCTGGGGAATTTTGGGGAATGTCTGACAATGCCATGGGATCATGATCACTAAGGTTCTTTCAACAATTCTTCGTACCATTGCTCGATTGCCTGTGTTCTTGCTGTTTACTTGAAGCTATTGTACTGCTATGCCTTGACGATGCAGTCCCGTATCCTCTCCGAGGCGTCCCTGCGAAGAATCGCTTGCTCCCTACCCCGCGGATCCCCGGCCTCCCCAGTCTATAGCCCCGGAAGGGGCATTCGAGCCGCCGGCGGCATCTCCCAACGACCTGGCGCAAGCCATGTCTCCTTTCCTGGCGCCGTCAAGAGCGCATTCACAAGCGACTTGAAATTTGCTCTACCTTCCGATTATCCTGCCTTGCCTACCTACCGAATAGTTGACCAAGATGGCAACGTGGTCGACCAGTCCTTCAAGCCGGACCTTAGCGAGGAAGAGGTGGTCAAGCTATACAGAAATATGCTGTCTATCTCCATCATGGATCTGGTCATGTTTGACGCGCAACGACAAGGCCGCTTGAGCTTTTATATGGTATCAGCTGGCGAGGAAGCCTTGAGCGTGGGATCGGCCTCGGCCCTGGATATGAAGGATGTCATCTTTTGCCAATACCGCGAACAAGGGGTTCTTGCCCAGCGCGGCTTCACGCTGAACCAGTTCATGAATCAGTTGTTTGCGAATAAGAAAGACAGTGGAAGAGGCAGAAACATGCCGGTGCACTATGGTAGCAAAGAGCTGAATATCGTAAGCTTTGTGATGGTTCATCTCTGGAGGGACATACTGACCACTCGTCCAGCACACTGTCTCATCACCTTTAGCTACGCAGATACCGCAAGCTTCTGGAGCAGCTTACGGACTTAAGATGCAACGTATCAACGACCCATCACTGCCCCCAAGGGTCGTGGCCGTGTACTTTGGCGAGGGCGCTGCCAGCGAAGGCGATTTCCATGCCGCTCTTAACATCGCAGCCACTCGTTCGTGTCCTGTCATCTTCATCTGTCGGAACAATGGCTATGCCATATCTACGCCTACCTTAGAGCAGTACCGGGGTGATGGCATCGCTAGTCGCGGGATCGGATACGGCATTGACACAGTCAGAGTAGACGGAAATGACATTTGGGCCGTTAGAGAGGTTACCAAGAAAGCGAGAGAAATGGCTCTCCAGGATGGAGGAAGACCTGTCCTGATAGAAGCCATGAGCTATCGAGTAAGCCACCACAGCACGTCAGACGACTCATTCGCATACCGAGCTCGCGTCGAGGTGGAAGACTGGAAGAGAAGAGACAACCCTCTATCCAGATTGCGAAAGTACATGGAGGCGAATGGATTCTGGGACGAGACCAAGGAGAAGGAGGCACGAGAGGGAATTAGGAGAGAAGTGTTGAAGGCATTCTCGGAGGCGGAGCGAGAGAAGAAACCACCCATCCGGGCCATGTTTGAGGACGTCTATGAAGAGCTCACGCCTGACTTGAAGGCCCAGATGAAGGAGCTGAGGGAGCACCTGGAGAAATATCCTGAAGAGTACGACCTAGGGGAGTTTGAGGGTGGAAAGACTAGCTTAGACTCGTAGATAAGAGCACAGAAGTGCAATCATGAAAGGTTAGAGATAAAGAGTCTTCATCTGCTGGTGCGGGAGAATGTTCACAGGCTGGGACTTCAAATACCTACCCTGTGGTTTGCTGAATGAGAATCAGCCGTGGAACAATCGAAATAGTATGGTCGAGTGCGTTCTTGATCTACGTGATGAAGTAAACACTGCGCATGCAACAATCTCTAGTGTCTCTAATTCCTTCCCGGCGCTTGACAGTAAAGCCAGACATTTCTTGTATACGTTGCGCCATAAATTGGTTGACACGTTGTGGCCCAAACGGACCAACAGGCCCTACCAATTAGACGCTCCACAATGCAGTTGGAGCAGATCAGCGCACCAGAGAATGCCTGCTCGGCCTGGTTAGCTGCAATCGTCTGTATAACCGTAGTTTTCCCTCTTGGGTACACAGATAAGAAGGCTGAAAGCGATAGAATGAATAGTATAATACCTACACTTATATTTCTTCTTCTACTTCTTCTTCTCCTTCTCACGCTCTTTCCCCCATGACAACATGAAACAATTACGGCATTGCTTTCAGATGTTTCCAGAACAAGAGGCGGAAGGCTGGTGAAGACAAGAGAAATGACACTTGAATCCCAATATGATTACATACTTACCTCATGTATATGTATGTACCTATCCAAATGGGATAGCAGCTGTACATACCTTAGGTATAGTTCTGGTACATTTTGGTGGTCTTCTTCAGTTGATCCTTGCTTACCCTTGCTCCGGAGACTCAAAATGCCCAAAGGGCTTGGCATGAAGTCTGATTTATAGTATCACACCCCTTGTGATTCGTAGCGCATCTATCTTAGCAGTTGCACTCCAGTGCTAATATAACACCTTCCGGCGCACCTCACAATAGTGATATTTGTCTCTGATATGCGAACGATACTTTGTAATGCATGTCATACCATACTACGATTTGGTTTGACAGCAGCCGTACAATCCGGAAAACTTCGCTAAGATTAGACTCACGCCTCGAACCTTACTAATAAGGGGTGCCTGCTGGATCACTTCTCAGCATCCACAAGTACATACATAGCAGGAGGTAGGGTGTAAGAGTAAATGAGGGCCAAAAAGGACGGGACGATCCCACATACCACTGCCCTACGGAATAGTGCATACCGTACGGACAGGTCAGCCTAACAGTAGCATGCCCACCTAGTGGGTATCTCCTACGTCGGGCGATTGAGCCATCCATACTCCATGCCATACCGTACCATACTGTACCTCGTCCGCCCTTTCGTGCTGTGCTAACCTCGCTAACAACCTTCTTTATTAACCTCCAACTCAAAGTGGCATAACTGGACTTCCATCCAGCAACAGCAGCCGTGACCTTACCCTGCTTCTATCATCTTGTTTTTTGTTCTAGTTTTGGCCCAGTATACCCCTCGAACGCCGCAGCTTGAGCGACAGCGCGCCGACATCTGCAACACCACGTATCCAGATTCCGTCCGATGACCAAGTGAGCAGTAAAGAGGGACAGACACACTGAGAGATAGAGAGGACGAACCAGACCATCGAGCCTCTATGGCGTAATCCATGGCCGACCGAAACGCTTTTGCTGCGAACTCGCGCTCTCGATCGGTTGTCCAGAACCATCCAGCGCGACTGCCTTCCATATCATCAACGACTTCCCACTCGCCAGCAACAGCTACCGCCTCCGCCGCAGCTGCCTCGTCGTCGCCGCCCTTATCATTATCCCCAAGGTATGTTCGTGATGAACGATGCACCAACACCTTACGAACCCTCCCCATCATAATCAATACATTGCCTACGTGCGGTACCTTCTACCTACGTCTACCTAGAATCCTTTCTTCCTCCGCTACAAGGGACAGGGCGTATCATTGAGCGAGATAATCCAGCCTCCTTTCCCACCATTACCCCTTCTACCTATGGTACCTTACATCCTACCGAGACCTGGAATCATTCTTCCCTCATCTTCCTCCCTTTGCCGCATTTCCTTGATGATACCTGAGAGTGTCGGCCTTGACGCTCCCTCGGTACCTCACCGCCTGCACTTGCCAGCTTTGGTCTGATATTCGAGGGTGGAGGGGCACTATCACCGATAAGGCCCCAGTCCCAGTCTTCCCCGTCCATTTGTAGTTGCGAAGCTACGCTGCTGGATGCCCTTTGTGTCAATCAATCAATCTTAGTCACATCCAACGCATATGCACATACGCCTGCCACTGATTGCATATTTTCTGCCTCTTTTTACTTCGTTCCTACACCCCCATACACACTCTTTTCTTTCTCTCTCCCATCTGTGTCGTCATCCTCGCTGGGTGATATCCATTGACCTCGGGACCCTGCCCAGGCCAGCACCTTCTTATTACCTCAGCCTCGGAAGACTCGTCGCAACAGCTCAGCTTTTCTTTTGATCTTTTGACTTGTTTCCTGACTGTCACGCACTCGAGTCCAGCCCGATGTTGTCCATGCCAAACATCGCACGTTGTGTGTATTGCATTGACTGATCGCTCATGTCGTCCAGACTCACCAGGTCGTCTGCGCGAAACGCAGCGAGCCAGGCCACGCCCTCAGACGTTCTAGCTTCTAACCAATCCTCTACTGGGTCACGTCCTTCCACTGCGTCTACGTCAACGGAACTCAACCTCGATCAAATCTCCTCTAAACCCGCCCCTCCGTCTTCACGAAAGAGAAAAGCGGCCCCCAAGGAAAACATTTCCCCGCAGTCCTCCACAAACGATCCTGCTTCGTCGAGACGATCCAAACGTCAGAAAGTACCTGACCAACCTCGACTGTCCGAAGAACAACCTGTCCTCACCCCTACACCTTCAACCTCTACCAGGACGCGGAAGGGAAAAGCTTCAGTGGCCATGTCTAGTCCATCAGGGTACGTCTCAGTAGCTATGTGGCAGGTTTAATTGCTGGACCATCACTGATCCCCTCTTGCAGCTCTGATGCCCAGCTGCCGTCTGCGGTGCAGGGCACTTCAGCTTCAGCCTCAGCTTCGACCTCGTCAAGCCGGAAGTCTAGTCGGAACAAGAAGAGCAATCCATCAGCACAACGTAAGTATCCTTGTCACTTTATTAATGACGAAATCACGCAAGTTTGAGCACTTGATACTGACCTTTTCCTGTAGCAAGCAGCTCATCGTCAACGCGAAGATCGAAAAGAATGTCAGGCAATAACGTTACTGCTGACGATCCCGACACAGCCATGACTGGGACCGATGATCATGGGAAGGAGGCTGAAGAGCCCCGGCCCCCCCCTCCACCCCCTGCACACGATCCTGATGACGATAGTGATAACGATGAGGACGACGATGACGACCCGCACCGTCATTACGACGACGACGACCCCTTCGGAGGATTTGGCGGCCCCCCTGGAAGTGGACTTTCTAGTACCCTCAGAGCTCTGACCGGAATGATGTCAGGGGTCTCTACAAGATTGCGAGATCTCCTCAATAATCTCCGCCAAAAGGGAGACCCCTCGGTACAGCTCATTGCCCTGCAAGAGCTATCGGATTTGCTGTTAATGTCCAACGAAGATAACCTTTCAGGGCATTTCTCACCCGACGCTTTTGTCAAGGAATTGGTAGCGCTGATGCAGCCCAATGAGTTCACCGGGGAAGAGAGCCCCGAAATCATGCTTCTCGCCTGTCGCAGTTTGGCCAACCTGATCGAGGCTCTTCCCGCCAGTGCAGCCAATGTTGTCTATGGTGGTGCTGTGCCTGTCCTTTGCCAGAAGCTACTGGAAATCTCATTTATAGATCTGGCCGAGCAAGCTCTCAGTACGCTGGAGAAGATCTCAGTGGAGTACCCTACGAGCATTGTTCGCGAAGGAGGTCTGACAGCGTGCCTCTCATACTTGGACTTCTTTGCCACTGGCACACAGCGTACTGCGGTCACCACGGCCGCAAATTGCTGCCGGAATATCCCCGAAGACTCGTTTCCGGTGATTAAGGATGTCATGCCTATCCTTCTAAACGTATTGGGGAGCAGCGATCAACGTGTAGTCGAGCAGGCCTCTCTTTGTGTCACCAGGATCATCGAGAGCTTCAAGTACCAGTCGTCCAAATTGGAACAGCTCGTTAGCGCCGACCTACTCAGAGCTATTTTGCGGCTACTCGTGCCCGGCACAACTAACTTGATCAGCAGCAACATTCACACACAGTTCCTCCGGGTTCTGGCCATCACAGCTCGAGCAAGCCCTCGACTTTCGGCAGAGCTCTTCAAGTTGAACGTCGTGGAGACATTGTACCAAATCTTAACGGGCGTCTCGCCTCCTACAGAAACCGAGGACGTCGCCTCAAAGTTGGACAGCGTGGTCATAATGCAGGCTCTCATTCACAGGCCTCGTGAGCAGATAATCGAGACTCTTAATGTCGTCTGCGAATTGCTCCCCGGTCCAAAGTGGGCTGACCTCAGTGCATCCGTCGTCACTGGCGATCTAGATCTCACGGAACCGATCACACCATCTTCGTTGGGTTCGAGAAGGAAGACATCCGCTAAGAAGCGCCTTGAGCTCCTCGATGAATGCAAGGAGCAGGTTCGGCGATTCGCACTCATCCTTTTCCCGACCCTCACCGATGCGTTCTCTAGTACTGTAAACTTGAGTGTTCGTCAAAAAGTGCTCACAGCTCAGCTTAAGATGCTCTCCAACCTCGACAAAGACATACTTGTTGATGCTTTGAAATCTGTACCATATGCCTCGTTCTTGGCGGCAATTTTGTCTCAGCAGGACCATCCATCGTTGGTAATGTCTGCTGTTCAAATAACGGAGTTACTTTTGAGTCGTCTTGATGACATCTACCGATACCAAATTTACCGGGAAGGTGTCATTACTGAGATAGCTAAGCTCGCCGAAGATTACAGGGAGCCTGAGACTGCAACTGGCGAACCATCCTCCACCGACAACCAGACCGCAGCTTCGGCAGATGAGGAGGACAGAGTCTCAATACGAGACGAATCTGAGGACGAGGACGAGGCTGACGGAGACCATGACGATGAGGATGAAGAAGAAGACAATGACGATGATGATGATCAAGCACGAGACCACCGAGATGATATGTCTGGGTCTCCTGCAAGCTCCGATGGATCCACAATGTCCTTAGATGGGCCACCCCGGCTTTTCGTTGCTGACATTCCTTCAATGAAGTCTAGAATAGCCGAGGCTGCGAAGAGGTTCCTCGAAACACATGAGACCGAAAAGCATGGCAAGACCATGAAGAAAAAGGCTCAGAACATACTTCAGGATCTGCAGTCATTGGCTGCCGACATGGAAGCATTCTATCTGCAGCGCACCGCGAAGGATTTGAGTCCCGGAATCGGCCATGCGCTGTTTGAAAAACTGTCTTCATATTTCGATGCCGATGTCCTAGAGAGCGTCACCAGTGCCGAATTACTCGCGTCAGGCTTGGTTCGGGTGCTGGAAGAAGTGTTCAGTAATCCCGACGAGACGCTCGCGAACTCCGCACGAGAAGCATTCCTGGAGGTTTTCATGGGTCGTTCCGTTAGTTCGAGGCCCAAGATTGCAACGGCAGACTCACCAGCTACGCCTTTCAGCGTTATGGCCCACAAACTACAGGATCTTCTGAGCCGCTCCGAACATTTTGAGGTCATTACCGTGCATCAGAACACATTTGATGGCAATCGTAGCAGTGCAGCTTCCATGCTTGCCAAGCAAATTCGATTAAAGTTGGTAGCAGACGATGATTCGGACATTCCTCGGTCGTATCGCAACATCATGGTTAGCATTCACGCCATTGCGACTTTCAAGGCCCTTGATGACTACTTGCGTCCCCGTATTAATGTTCACGAGCAGCGCCCACGCATTCAAAGGCCTCGTGATGGTTTGTCCCGAGCTTTGGCTGCCATGGCCGGTTCAGCTGGCTTATCAGGCACTGACCGTCTGGCAGAACGACTGGCGTCGGGGTTTCCTCATAGCCCTATCCCTCCTCCACCTGTGCCTAACGAGGGTTCTAGCTCGCGGCCGGCCCGGCGGTCTAAGTCCAAGCAACCGGTTGCGCCTGAGACACCCTCAACTCCAGGCCAAATGCCAGGGTCAGGCAGGGAGAAGGCCGTTCTCCGGAGATCCTCTCGCCGGCACCCAGCACCTCCTAGTGAGGTATCAGCGCCGCCGCCGCCGCCGCCGCCGCCTCCTCAAGACGACGAGGATATGCAAAATGCTTTGGAGTGTGCCGACGAGAAGCAAATCTCCGATGAGGACGACGGTGCCGACGTTGGCGATAGCAGTGCCCTGGACGCTATCGTTGGCCAACTGGACGAGGACATGGAGGATGCGCCCGGACCGGACCCATCCGCAGTAAACCTGGAGGTAGCTGCTGGTGGAAAGATTACTGCCAGGAAGGAGGATGGGACACGCATACCGACTCCAGCTCAGACTGGAGGATTATCCAATCTGCCAACCCGCAGTGCTCCCCCCCAGCCCTCAGCAGCACAGCAAAACACACCGACACCGGCTCCTGCCCCTGCGCCCGCGCCAACCCCCAGTACGACATCTCGTCCTCTCTCTTACGCTGCTGCTATACAGTCTGTGCCACAAGATTGGCACATCGAGTTCAGTCTTGACAGCAAAGTCATCCCTAATGAGACTACGATTTATCGCGCTGTGCATACTTCTGCAAACCCCCCTGAGGATCACCTGAGTCGCAGCGTGTGGTCAGCAGTTCACCCGATCAAATTTCGTCGCGTTCCTGGGCCGCGCCCAGCTGAACCTATCGGCTTCGCCTCGTCCTTTGATGGGTCAACAGACGTGAACGGTGTTCCTGCGTCACTTATCAACCACCCAACCACGGCTTCCATCCTTCGCCTCCTCAACATCCTACACGATCTGAATGCTAATAGAGAGGATATCCTCGTTGAAAATAAGACTGCCTTGACACTGAATGTGGAGCCCCTATCTCAATTCGTCAACACAAAACTGACGGCAAAGCTCAATCGGCAACTCGAGGAACCTCTTATCGTTGCCAGCAACTGCTTGCCTGGCTGGAGCGAGGATTTGGCTCGACTCTATCCATTCCTCTTCCCTTTCGAGACCCGGCACTTATTCCTGCAGTCGACCTCTTTCGGTTATGCGCGGTCTATGAGTCGATGGCAGAATGCTCAACAGGAAGAATCGTCGCGCCGAGACCGGCGGGATGAACGACCCTTCCTTGGTCGGCTCCAACGCCAGAAAGTGCGCATTTCTCGTGCTAAGATATTGGAATCTGCACTGAAGGTGATGGAATTGTACGGATCCTCACAAAGCATTTTAGAGGTAGAGTACTTTGATGAAGTCGGCACTGGACTCGGTCCGACACTCGAGTTCTACTCGACAGTCTCCAAGGAGTTCTCAAAGAAGAAACTCAAGCTCTGGCGTGAGATGGATTCGAACGATTCGGAGGAATTTGTGTCTGGCCCCAACGGCCTATTCCCTCGGCCTTTAAGCGACGAAGACCCAACTGCAGGCATTATCATGCAGCTCTTCAAGATGCTTGGCAAGTTTGTAGCCAGATCCATGATTGATTCTCGAATCATCGACCTCAACTTCAATCCCACTTTCTTCCGCATTGGCGAAGGATCCACCGGTGTCAAACCGTCGCTAGGAGCGGTGAAAATTGTTGACCCAGGACTGGCAAATTCTCTCAAACATATCAAAAAGTTTGTGTCAGCGAAGAAAGCCATTGCCGAAGACCCCAAGCGCTCCCCTGCACAGAAAGTAGCTGATATCGAGAGAATCGTTGTGGATGACATCAAGTTGGAAGATCTCGCTTTGGACTTCACTCTGCCCGGTTACCCAGATATCGAGCTAGTTACTGGCGGATCTCACAAGCAAGTCACGATTGAGAACGTCGATTCATATCTCGACAAGGTAATAGATATGACGCTAGGTCGAGGTGTCAACCGTCAAGTGGAGGCGTTCCGTACTGGATTTTCACAGGTATTCCCCTATACGGCTCTGAGTGCTTTTACACCCGATGAATTGGTTAGGCTATTTGGGAGGTTTGAGGAGGATTGGTCGCTTGAGAGTGAGTTTGCAAGGATAAAAAACAAAATATCATATACTAACATTTAAGCAGCTCTGATGGACTCGATCAAAGCCGATCACGGATTTAATATGGACAGCAAAAGCGTCAAAAATCTGCTTCAGACAATGAGCGAGCTCACCTCTGCGCAACGGAGAGACTTTTTGCAGTTCACGACGGGTAGCCCGAAGCTGCCGATTGGAGGTGTGTCCAAGTATCTCTTCTTTTGAGGACCTGAAGTATACTGACGCGAGTGGTTAGGCTTCAAAAGTTTAAACCCGATGTTTACTGTGGTGTGCAAGCCCAGCGAACCACCTTATACGTCAGACGACTACTTGCCCAGTGTTATGACTTGTGTCAACTACCTAAAACTCCCCGACTATACTAGCATTGATAGCATGAAGCGGCAGTTGTTCACTGCTATCAGGGAAGGCCAAGGTGCTTTCCATCTATCCTAAACCCCACCTTATTGGCTCATCGACTATTTCTCCTGGAAAGGTGCCACTCGCATGGCTATGTCATCTGATGAGCCTTGATCGACTCAAGTGGTATAATAAACCCGCGAGCAGGCACCGTTCACGATGTGGGCGATTCATGGAAACGGGTTGGCGAAAGATCGATAGCCATAATGGGTAGCTCCTTTATGGTGATAATCTTATTACCTTGGTTGGCTGTTTTCAGATGAGTGAACGAGAGCGGTGATTTTCTCGTTTTAAATGAATATGAAGATACGTGCAGCATTGACGAGAACGAAAAGACGATTCGGTTTGTTTGAGCTTATGATGTCCAGGAGGCAACCAATGTCGAGCGTCTCAGCGAAGATGCCGGCATCATCTTCGCGCTGCTATTCGAACGAGTGGCCGCATTTCTTCGAGACGCCCTTACGACTGCGCCACCATCCTTGCTGGAGTCTACAGGAGTGTGCATTGTGCCACAAAATCACGATCCCGGATGGCATTAAGGGCCTGAATTACGCATGTAAGGTTGTTGAGGCGTCGGAATGATTCGGATGATTCGAGGGCGTGCATACAAGAGGACTTGCACTTACTTTGTCCTTCCCCATCAACAAGTTACTTCAGCTAGGTTTGATAGATTGGTAATTTGCTCGAGAATTCAAGTCTCCTCATTCGTATAGTTGTGTGATGTGTAGGCTGTGTGGAATTTTTACGTCACGTAGCATTTTCTTTTTTTTTACACTGCACTCCGTGGGCGATGACTGTGGTGAGAATTACCGACACTGAAATGTTTCGAGGAATGGATATTGCCCTATTTATCTAACGAGTGATATTTACACTGAACAATCCTCGACAGATACATATTGAGTCTCTGGTTTGAGAGTATTCTTGCATCCGCTGCAATGCCCCCTGCCTGAGTTGACGGGAAGGATTTGTACAGGTATCCAGAAATGTAAGTTGACCTCACCTGTGTCGGAACGAGACTGCTAGAACTGTTGTAGCACCAGTGTCTACTACTGGTGTTTGGCGCATAGCATCAAGTTGAGTGATGAAAATCAAAATCCCGAGACTGGTTCTGATTCCACTTCACGTGTTGGCGAGGAGCTTGGGGTTTTCTGTCGCTCATGACGACCTTCGTGCATTCTTCAATTTCTAAGAGGCAGGTCTGGCAGTCAGAGGAGGAAAGAACCTGTACCGTTTGTTGAGCTTGGGTCTTCACCCATCAATAGGCCATGGGTTCACAGAAATCCATACATGCGTACACACTGACCAAGGTGGCCAAAGGGGATGGATCGCTGGTAAATATGACAAACTATATTTCGCTGTATGGCTCATTCCAATGCAATCTTCATTCCATGCTCTTTCCTCATAAGTACAGAAACAATCGTTAGAGAAGAATAGGGAAAAGAGAGAGGAAACAAGCCAACTCCGTGCCGACTACCAACGTCTCCCAATGGCTTAAAAGCACTATCGCTTATAACCACATGACTAACCATCCCCAATGCCCCTGGAACTGATTCACTCGATATCCTCATCCGCCGAATCCCATATCACCGGCGGTGGCTCCTGGATGTCGGCATGTATTAGGCTGTCCGGCAGCAGCTGGCTCCTCGTCGGGAACTGCGAGGACTTGAACGAGGAAGACTGCGCGCGGCGCCGCGTCGTCGGGCTGCTGCCGATAATGATGTTCTGGTTCCGCTGCTGCTGTTGGCGATAATCATTACGACGGGAGGTGATGGATGATCTCTCGGGAGATACGAAGGCAGGGGGACTCGATGCCTGGCTGACGGTGGTGGCCTGTGAGGGCCTCACGAGGCCGGGCCCTCCCGCGTGAGTCCTGCTGCTGCTGCTGCTGCTGGCGGCGGCAAGCGCGGGTTTGGGGAAGGTCGGGTCTCGCCGCGTTGATGTTGTGCTTTGGCGCCGCTGGGACCTACGTAGGCGAGGAGATGGGCTTTGGGGAATGATTTCGTCATCATCGTCGTCGACGGTGACGTCGGGATGCTCGTTCGAGTGGTGCTGCGTGGAGTGATCCGCGTCGCTTTGAAGCTGGTTCTTGAGCTCCTGCGACTCTGTGACGCTGAACCCGCTGCTCGTGATGGTGATCTCTGGTTCTGGACTCCTAGCTACCAGCTTACTCGAGTGTGATGGTATGTCATTGTTGTCACCGTCATCTGCGACGGGTGCTTGTGGCGGCGATGAGACTGGTGTCTGATCCACACGGAATAGGGCGCACCGTAGATTGGCCGTTAACTCTCCTACAACGGCGGGAGGCACGAGGCAATACTTCTGCGGTGGTCCGGCTACCCAGCCGCGGCTCTTCATTTGCGAAAGCGCGACTGGGTTGTTGAGCTCATATACCTGAAGAATCTCGTACGCGAACTTCATCGCCAACTTCCGCTGGTTGAAGTCCTGGTTGCCTGCTCCGTCGTCATCCACCGGTATCTCACCGGGGACCCTGGGCGGGCCGAATTGACACATGTATCTCAGCTCGCAATCAGGTTTGGTAATGTATATCCACACGCGCGACACTTCGGTCGGTATCTTCCAGGCCCTGAACTCGTGGTTCTTGGTGCCGTCCAATATCTTGGTCACGTGCTCAGGGTGAAGGGAGACCATGATGTCGGACCGCGGACCTTGTGGTCCAAGACTGGAAATAACATCGAGGGGCAGGCGTTGGCTCTCGAAGCCCTGGGTCTGCGTGTACATTGCCTGATTATGCGAGTGCGATGACACGTCATTTTCGTCTGTGATGTCCTGGTCGACCACGGATTCCGCAATCAAATCAAGTTCGACCTCTTCGTCCTCATGTGACGGGAATGGCACGCGACTGGACTTTTCTTCTGAGATGATTTCGGCTTGCGTTTCTTCCCCGATATCATCGTAACAGGTCTCTGGAAGATCTGGCTCCTGCTCCTGCTCGGATTCATGCTCAGATTCATGCCCCAACTCGGGCCCAAAACCTGTTTCTTGTTCGGTCTCAAGGTACATAGTGCTTTTCGGCTGAGAAGGCGTCGGTGTGGATTCACGGAGTCCGGCTTCTTCGTCCTCGGTTTCATCCTCGGTCTCGCCTAGATCCTCATCAGAATCGGGCACTTCTTGTAAAGGGCGCCGCCGTGCACTAGGCCTTGTCATCGGTTTAGGTGATTTCGGCTTCGTTCTGCCCGGCGTGATATTCTCTTTGTCCTCGGGTATTTCAAACCGTAGCCTCTTCGAAGGTGTGGCTTTTACGGCAGACTTGGGCGTTGGTGTGGTAGGTGAGGTATGCGTGGTGCTGTAAGAGTCCGGGATGACCCTACTCAGTGGTATCCTGTCGCACCTCCCTTTCTTGAGAATTGGAGAAGGCGCCGTAACGTTTGTGGATTTTGCGATCAATGGTGACTGGTGTGGCGCAGGGCTGTACCGTAGTAGCATTGGCGTGGTGGGAGAATCAGAAGCTGGGATTTCAGTCCTCTTCTGTCGATTTGACGGGGTGACAGACTTTGTTAGATGAGGAACAGATGATATGACGTTCTCCTTGTCGTCATACGACACGTGCTTTGCCTTGGCCCCCTTTGGCGTTGCCATGGGCAAGCCAAGGTCATCATCGTCGCCAACATCCGAATCCTGGGATTGCCAGATGTCGTTGCTGTCCGCATTGGGAGGGATCATCTGGGTCAAGGTCTGGGTGTGAAAGCTACTCGAAGCACTGGGATTGGGAGTGTCTCCTATAGTCTTGCGCCTCTTGGACTTCCTCGGCTTCTCCTCCCTGTCCAGCTCGTCACCTGTCGTCTTCCGCCGGTTTCCACGGCGTTTCTGCTGTGGCTTAGCGGTCACGACAGGTTCCTCTATCTCGTCTTCCTCCTCGTCCTCGTCCTCATCTTCGAGCTCGTGCATGGCAAGCTGCACCGCCGAAGAGGTGAAGTCCATTTGGGTGAGGGTTCCTTGCTGAAATCGCCGCGTGAATTTGCCGTAAGTCTTCGTCTTCTTGACGTGTTGGCGGCGATGGGGGAATTCCTGTTGCTTGAGAGGCGCAGAAGAAGGTTTGCAAGACTTGCTGTTGTTGGTGGTGGTGGAGGGCGGTTTCCCACCCGAACGGGTCTGAGCCGGCATGGTTGACGGGCGACTGATTTCCGAGCTTTCAGAGATGAGCTAAAGCACCCAGTGTTTACACCAGTGTCCGAGTCAAGCAATCATCGATTACCCGTACGATGTCGCAATAACAGGCCAGTGTTCAAGTCAATTTCGTAACTAAGCGATCTTTGACTGCCAATATAAAGTATTCCGTGGAGCATTCCGAGTCTGGTGTTCGGTCCTTTGTCCGTTGCGTGATGACGTTCAAGAAGGGGAAAGTGCGACGCGGTCTGGACTCCGATGTCGCGTCAAGTGCATACCAATTAGTCTGGTCTTTTTAGATGCATTCCCTCAGCCAAATGCAATTCTCGGCTCCGCCGCAGCTGGGGAGTTTCTTAACTCCGAAAGGAAACGTACGGTACCGTCGTTTGGGAGCAAACGTTACTTTAGGTACCTACCCAACCGATAAGACCACGAACAACGTGCACGTTGTCACTTACGGTTGATCTGTAGTCCGATCACAGTCTGGTGTGCGTCTTTTTCATCTTCTTTACTTGACAAGCTGGGTAGTCTTCTGTAAACGAGAATCACGATCCGAGTGGACACGCCCAAACTGTCAGAGCTGCCAGCTGAGGCCAGCGTAGTACCGACCATTTAGTTGGAACCGTATATTTGCCGAGGCAGTTCAGCCCGCTTCCGTATAAAGGATCACTTTGCATCTTCGTCGGTATCTCAGGTATCCGGGATCCTTCTAGGTTGTTCAGTCAGCTACCACCTACATATAAAACAGGAGCAGTGCTTTTCCTACAATATCTGGACCTCGGACATTTGTAACCAAATCTTCCGATAATAAACACCTATGAGCCTTTGTGCGCAGGCCCTTTAAGACTAGGACTATCGGTACCGGTAGCTACTTGGTCTCATCGAACCGGGGTTATTAGCACCTGAACAGCATATGGGAAACTTCGACATACGGCACTCCTTGATGTAAAGGGACAATCACTCAGCCTCGAAGGCCGCCATTATTCCTGATACGGAATCGTCGTCCGTACCGTAGGGCTGAGCTTTACCAGCAAGGTTGAAGTTGCGCGTGTATTCAACTCAGTCTATCGATCTACAATACTCTGTATCCCGGCATTCTGCAGCCATTGTAGTCCACTCACTCAGAATGGCCTCCTCTTTCCCCTTTCATATAAAAGAGCATGCAATTCCTGGACAACATATCAGGGAGTGGCCGCGTGCCCTGGCACATTCGCAGGAGGATGCCCTACAGATACACATCAAGCAGTATATCCCCCACGATAACCCGTCGCCACAGCCGGGCGACGTCACCTTCATCGGCGCGCACGCGAACGGCTTTCCAAAGGAGCTCTACGAGGCTTTGTGGACGGAATTGCACTCCGTCGCCCGCTCGCATGGCTTCCGCATCCGCTCCATCTGGATCGCCGACGTCTCGAACCAGGGGCGAAGCGGCGTGTTGAACGAGGAGCTATTGGGCCACGATACATGCTGGCACGACCATGCCCGTGACCTGCTGCACATGGTAAACATCTTCCGTGATGATATGCCGCGGCCGCTCGTCGGTGTTGGGCATAGCTTTGGCGGAAACGTGCTGACGCATCTCTCGCTCCTGCACCCGCGCTTGTTCTCCACGCTGGTCCTCCTCGACCCTGTCATCGTCAAGTTCAGCCTCGCCCGTGTTGGCCCTGGCAACAGCCCCACGCGGGGCAGTACCTTCCGGCGGGAGACGTGGCCCAACCGCAGCGAGGCTGCCGCCGCCTTCCGGCGATCGCCCTTCTACTCGGCCTGGGACCCGCGCGTGCTCGATGCCTGGGTCACCCACGCGCTCCGCGACACCCCGACGCCGCTGTTCCCAGACACCTCCGCCGGCGATGTCACCCTGAGCACCACGAAGCACCAGGAGGTCTTCACTTTCTTCCGGCCCCTCTGGCCTCATGTCCGCCCCGACGGCTCTGTCGACAAGGACGCGCAGGCTGGCGCCCCAGACTTCGACGTCGATCAGGCCGCGCTCGTCGACCCAATCAACCCCTTCCCCTTCTACCGAGGCGAGGGCCCCTCGGTCCTGCGCCACCTCCCTGAGGTCCGGCCCTCCGTCCTCTGGGTATTCGGCGGCACGTCTGACCTCAGCACGCCTGAGTTGCGCCAGATCAAAATGTCCACGACGGGTATTGGACAGGGCGGTAGTGGCGGTGCCGCCGCCGGCCGGGTCGCCGAGATCGTCATGGAGGGTATGGGACACCTATTTCCCATGGAGGTGCCCGCGCAGGTCGCCAAGCACCTTGGCAGCTGGGTTGGGACAGAGATGGTGCGGTGGCGGCAGCAGGAGGCGGAGTACGTCGCCTGGACGCGCAAGCCGATGCACGAGAAGAATACCTTGAGCCAGGAGTTTGTCGATAAAGTCACATCTTCGATTGGCGGAGCGCCGCGGTCGAAGGCGAAGAAGGATGCTAAGTTGTGACGTACGATTGGAAACATATAGGAGATTTCCTTGCCCTTGGGTCATCTTAGCAGGTCGGTAGATAGCTGACTGGTACGACGGATTACTTGAGAGATATACACTCACAGCATACGAAAGCTAAGCAATGAAGATAACGCGGTCGAGTGACGTTCAGCAGGCGATTGGTTACATACACTTTGATAAATATTATATATTACATATGGCGCTAATTCTAACACAGAAGTACAAAGTACATAAGGCTCTCATGGGTATGGTCTATCTTTTTAGATGCCGACTCGAATCGACAATCTGCCTTAAGATGAGCGCCAAAGGCAAGATCGACGGATTGTCCTGGTGCGGCAGTCATCGTCGGGATATTGAGTGGAAGCGTATATCCTTCAATCAACAAAGGAGGGCAGATAGACAAGAAAAAAACCCACAATCACAATCAGTTGAAGAGGTAAGGCAGGAAAACCTCAATTCCAATCAGAGCTACTTGTCCTTGAACAGGGGCTATCTACCCAAGGAAGCATCTATTAACCCCGAAGGATGAGCCCTAAGGACTGCTTTTTTCTTGAACAAAAAGAAAACCAAGTAGAAAAAGACAAAGACACTGGGTCATGGGTAACTGAAGTCAGATCAATGAAGCATATAGACCAGCCCCCTTATGCTAAACGTAGTGCTAGACCTTCGATGCTGAGGTATCACTACTTCCCGAAAATGAATACCTTTCCGAATCAACTCGTACGACACATAAGCCTTCAGACCCTAACCCATTCAGGAGACTCCTCTTCTCCCTCGTCTTCTGGGTTTACGAAAGCTTTGGCACCGTCGCTTCGCGGCTCTTGTTCGGATGTGATGTCTTCCACATCCTTTGCAATCTTGTCTATGACCTCGGCTACCTTTGCGTACTGTTTCAAAAGTAACTCCTCGGCCTCCTCGTTCACCTGTTCTTCTCCTTGCTCGGATGTAATATCTTTTACATCCTCTGCAAACTCCTCTATGACCTTGGCAGCCTTGGCAATCTGTTCTTTGCCTTCTTCCTTGGACTCTTCATTGGCTTGATCAATGACCTGTTCCTCTGTTCCCTCAACCTCGATGTAAACCTCCTTGTTGCCCTGTTTTCCGGCGCAGTGTATCTCTATCGTAGAGATGTACACTATTGACTCGAGGCATTTAGAGAGCCCAATCCAACCAATGGTTTTGATGTTGAACAGGGACATAGGAAGGTCGCCAGGGAGAACGGATACGATAGAGGCGATGTAAACACCATACAGAAGGTCAAGACCAGCCTTCTTGAACTGCCTCTTGACTTGGTTCTTGGCTCGTTGCCAGAAATTGTGGATTGCTTGGTCGCGGGTCTGTTCGTTCAACTCTTGCTTCTTATCAACAACAGGTTGCTTCGGCGCAGCAGCGGGTGAGAATATCAAGCGAGTCGACAATATAGCGCTGCCAAGACTCAAGATGGGGAGACGGTAAATAGGAGGACGGAGTAAGCCGATCCCAAAGTTAAGCAAGCAGGTAATTGCGGCGAGGGCGGGGAGCTTAGCAACCTGGTCCTGTTCCCTGACCTGTCTCTCGTCCTGTTTCTGGACTCGCTCCTCAACCTGCTCTCTCACCTTCTCATGGGCCTTTCCCTTCACCTCTCGGTGGCTTTTGGCATCTGGCTGCTCTGACCTGGCGTATGGGACCAATGACGATGCACCACTGCCCAAGGCGCTATAGATGAAGACCGCAGCAGCAGAGAAGGTGTCGGAGGGCTTCATAGAGGGTTTGATGTTCGCTGCGGAGGTGGCCACTGCGCCTCCTATCAGAACATCGGCAAGACCGAGCATGAGCGTCTCATAAGCTGGGACGGTCATGCGTTGGACTATAGATTGAATGCTGTTGTATACGCGAGATCCGGCATTGATCAGGATGCTGCCCAAGGTGACCAAGCGTTTTCGCAGGCGATACCGGGTGTGCTGGCCAGATGAGAGTTTTGCCGCTTCCGCGTCTGCGCTAGAAGGATGAGTTCCAATAAGTTGTGAGCACTGAGAGCATCTGGGCTCGAAGGGCTGGCAGATCTCGATTATGCAACAGACGAGCAGAGTGAAAGAAGCAACCGAGAATGCCCACAATTGGGAATCGGTGACGAGGTAACATCCTCCGTCGAGGCAGGGGTTGCTTGATCGAGCCATTGGCACAGTGCAGGAAACCTGACGTGAACAATGTAGTGTTGGTGAGTTATTCTATGCTTTGGAACGATGCAAACAGGGGCAGGAATACTGAGTTGTGGGAAGCTACTTTTACGTGCCAGCTCATCTCATTCTCCGCTAGATCCTACAGGAGAAACATGCATCAGCAGTAAACCTTGCGCAATAGAGGCCATGAGCTGACTGCAGCGTTCAAAACAAGCTCATTGCAGACAAAGTCTAGAGATTAAGCTTCATGCGTGGTTTGTAAAGTTAGAAAAAGAGAAGGTTAGGTTATAGCCCTGACCAGCTCTCGACCCAGTGATTTTTGCCATATGTACACTCAATCACCATCCTGATGTGGGTTGGACCAGAAGTGGTCTCGCCCTCTGAGCTGAAGGTATGCATGGCAGCAATCTACATGACAAGCTCTGTGAAGGCCGAGTGTGGCTAAGGAGCATGTTAAATGGCTTGCGGCCGAGCTCGTCCCAGTTCGGGGCACAAATGGGAGTGGTCTGCTATTGTAGCGAATTGAAAACCGTACAAAGGTTTCAAATCGATCTAGAACCGTGATCAGCTGGGGTGTTCATGCCCATCATTCTGAAGTTCCTGATTATCTGCATCCACATTGTTGACATTGTGCAAGAACAATCTATCAAAGCCTCAAGAGAAAACAAGATATCATTGGTTGTTTCACACTTATGTACAGGTTCTGCGATAGCTGTCTATTTCTTCGGTTCCTCCTTCTTCTCTTCTGGCTTGGGCGTAGGGAGCCTGAAGCTCTCAGGCTTGCGGTCCTGGCCAGGACCAACGGGCTCCCACGCTGTCGAGCCACCCTCAAAATTACGGAAAGCCTGTGTAAGCTCCAAGGGCTCAGTAACAATGCGCTTCTTCTCTTCATCGTAGCGGATTTCGGTGTAGCCGGTCAACGGGAAGTCTTTCCGCAGAGGGTGGCCCTCGAAACCGTAATCCGTCATGATGCGGCGCAAGTCTGGGTGTCCCGTGAAGAACACACCAAATAAATCGTACACCTCACGCTCGTACCAATTGGCGCCATCGAATAAGGGGGTGATACTAGGCACAGGAGTGGCCTCGTCGGCGTAGGTCTTGACTCGAATGCGGGCATTGTGTCTAACACTCAAAAGATTGTAGACAACCTCGAATCGTTGGTCCTTGGTGGGGAAATCCACAGCAGTGACACTGCTTACTTGGGTGAACTCGGCGGCTGTGTTATCTTTCCTATAAGTCAGACCAGAGCTATAAAATGTAGCAGGTAACCAAATCTTACGTTTCAGGAAAGTAAATACGGGAATGACACCGGCAGGCGGAATGTAGATGACCAATTCATCTTTCCAGACAGAGAACTGCTGGATGTACTTGGGCATACAGCCCATGAGCCAGGAACCATAACGGTGCATGTCATCAGCCTTGGACTGATACTTGTCGGCTGGGTTGACAATGGGCGCCTTGAGCTCCTTCGGGTGGTCTCGGGGGGCGTGTCGCATGTTCGGGGAGTCCTTAGGGATGGCAACATTTCGACGAGCTGTAGAGGTGATGCAGCGGACTACCTGTTCGTTACGAGCCTGTAATAAGGGCTTTGCTGGGCGTAGAGCTGAAGCCAGAGCTCTGCTCTGGCAAAGCTTGGTCGCCATATTAGAAATCTTGTGGCTGGCAGGCCAATTGATCGCGGAGGGAGTGGCCTTGGTTGCGTGGTTTGAGGTTCAATTCGAGGCACTGCACCCATCATGGACCTACCTTAGCAAAGCAGCAGAGCAGGAGCCACTCAGCTCGCAGCCGTTAGCGACCCGGGAAAATCATTCGGGCGAAACCCGATCTATGCTGGTGACTACTTACTTATGTGCAATAGGTATTGATCCGAAAACGGCTAGTGTACCTACGTGCTGACACGTCTTTGTCCTTCTAGGGACTTGACAGGAGAGCTTTCTCGGTACCCAGGTACCTACATAAATGTCGCGACTTGGCTCAGCATTGCATGGGCTGGTTATTGCAGGTGCTACTGCTTCTCCTGCTCCAGCGCGTGACGTAGCTCATATTTTGGGCCAGAAAGTCCAGTCGGTCCCTAGGTCTGGTATGTGAATAGTTGGTACCTAAGACCTCAGCGCCTCAAATTGCGGACAGTGTAGATATGGAGAGAATTACATATAATAGTCATATATGCAAATTTTTCATAGGCTGTGCTACTTGTTATTTACCCAAGATACATAGGCCCCGTATCCATGAAGGTGCGCACATAGCTAGAGGTTTGCAGTCCAACATGAGTCCGTCCAAAGGGAAATGGATGTGTACTCATAGCAAATATGCTCATCAGCATACAAATACAATAGAAGCATCCCACCAGTAAAGTACTCAGAAACCGTTTCCCAGCCAGCGTAATACAACATACCAGATCCAGCAGAGTAGCTAGAACCAAGAACCAGCCACACTAAATAATGGAGAGTTTTGGACAGACTCGTCGTTACTTTATACCTACATATCTCCCAGGAGGTAGCTTGGCGCAGACTGTCGAGGCTGTGAGAACTTATTATTAAATTTACCAGAAGGTACTGACTCCACCTCCTCTCATGCAATTGCACGAAAATGAGCTTAGGTAGAAAACGAAGAAATTGGGACTAGCTTTTTCGGGTCACTGACGCTTGTCCCACATTGGGATAGTAGCCCCAGCAGCGGTGTTCACTTCTTCCGCTGTGTTCCATTCGAGGCAGGCTCTGAATCTCTTTCTTTTCGCCTTTCAAATCACCACTTTACGCTTTGCCTTTACCGACTCCCACCACCCGACGGCCACGACACTGTCTCTCTCCTCCTAATCTACTCCCTTCCAAGAGAGCACGAGTCTACCTCTTTTGTTAAATTACAAGGCGTTACTGACTTGCATAATTTTCTGCATGGTTTCGGTCACGGTTTCCTTCCCGACATAACCGCTTCGTCCCCTTTGTGCCTTACCAACCCAGTCCGACAGACAACGCACCTAAGCCAAACCGTCCTTCATCGCGACAACGTCTTCCTGCCAAACGCGAGAATATCTAGCCCAGTCAACACCCACGCGAAGCTCCTCTCTCACAAGTAGCTTCGTTGTCCTTGTACTTTTATATCCAGCAGGCAGCCCCTGGTTTTTAGGCAAGCCAGCTCAACTACAAAATGGCACCGCAGGACACATTCATCGAAGACGAGGAGGACACCTGGTCAGTACCCTTCCAGCTCCTTCAATAGTCCATTTGACTCCATACATATATTGATTTTGGCGGCGCTGTACTGACACTGACCTACAGTCCCCTCTGTATCGAGGAATTTGACCTTTCTGATAGAAATTTTCGTCCATGTCCATGCGGATACCAAGTGAGCACACCTGTTTTCCACGTCGCGTGCTGACACCTAATTCACCATGCTTTGCAGATCTGTCAATTTTGTTTCAACAACCTAAGGAACAACCTCAATGGTCTCTGTCCCGCGTGCCGTAGACCTTATGACGAAAAGGATATTAAATGGAAAGTTGTGACCCACGAAGAGTTCGTCCACCCAATTAATGATACACAAATCCCCATCTAATTAGGTACAGGGAAGCCGAGTTTCGAGCCAACATACAAAAGAACCAAAAGAAACGAGCGACTGAGCAGCGGCAGAAAGAGGTACAGAAACGCGAGGCCGAAAAGGAGAGCAGGAAGAACCTCCAAGGTGTCCGTGTCGTTCAGAAAAACCTTGTCTACGTCACTGGTCTCCAGCCTACTGTACGCGAAGATGAACTCCTCAAGACCTTGCGCAAGCCCGAATTCTTTGGACAGTACGGTAATATCCAGAAGATCTCGATTAGCAATCGAAAGTCTTCGGATGGTCAACAGCAGTCTCTAGGAGTCTACGTCACCTTCGAGAAGAAGGAAGACGCGGCGAGGTGTATCCAGGCTGTCCATAACTCGCAGAATTGCGACCGGTACTTGAAAGCCCAGCTGGGTACGACCAAATACTGTTCGGCTTGGCTTCGACATGAGCAATGTGGTAACCGACAGTGCATGTTCTTGCATGAGTTGGGTGATGAGGAAGACAGCTACACTAGACAGGATCTCTCCTCGTTGAATAGTGTTCACACGCAGCGTCCCCTCTCGAATGCCAACAGCTCATCCCGTTCCGCTTCACGGGCTCAGACTTCAACAACCCTTCCGCCTAGCACATCCCAAGCAATGGCTCGTACATCTAGTAAAGACGGTTCCGATGCTGGTGACGGCCCAGCGCTACCCGCATCAGCAAATTGGGCACGTACTACGCAGCAACGAAGCAGACGGGGCAGTCATGCGACAAGTGGTTCCGCTGCGAGTCCTGCAATTTCGAACTCGTTACCCGTCACTGCCGAATCTACTCACGAAACTGCCGCTGCCACACCACCTAGAGACTCTTCGAACGCGATTCGCATGGCCGAAACGCAATCAGGCAGTGAAGATGTCCCTACTAGGAACAACGGTAGCCCTGCCAAGGTTAGCGATTCGGATTTCAGACTCATCATGAAGATGCTCAACAGTTGTTCTGAGAGCGCTTTTGCACCACTGCAGTACACTGAAGACTTGGGACCACCCTTGTTTGACGTCAATGGTGCCGAGAGAAGACGGGCGATGCGTGACGAGGACGAAAACCGACTCAGCGAACGCGAAGGCGAAGATCAAGTCGACAACTTGGCTCCTTCCGATGGAGAGCCTGAGAGTGGCAGCCTTGCGCTTGGCGGCGAACCAGAGGACAGAGACCAAGGTCGTAGTGTCGCAGGATTCGATCAGAGGAGAAATCAAGGCCCAATTCAGCGATCGAGCGACCTATTTGGTCCTTCTCTAACCACATTTGGCCAGGGAACCGGCAGCGTGGGGTCCATCGGCAACCGATCCATGACTCCCCAACAGTTGCTTATGCGGCCCCAGAGTAGCTTCGAAAACCAGATGCCCCCAGGCCTGACACAGCAATCGTCTCTTTTCCAAGGACAAGGACAAGGACAAGGACAAGGACAAGGACAGGGCCAGGGCCAGGGCCAGGGCCAAGGTCATAGTCGCCAACAGTCCCGATTTAGCTTTGCGAACGAAGGTGGCGGTAGTTCGGTTAATGTCAAGGCTGCCGCGGATCCACGATATATGGCACAACAATCGACGATGGGTCCAGGGGGATTCCGAGCTCAGGGCAGCAGCTTATACACGTCAGTGGCAGGGCCGCCGCCTGGTCTTAAGTCGACAGGCACACCTCCTGTCACTGGTGGTATGTTTGGCCAAGGTCATTTTGGTGGATCAGCTTTCGGCGTGACTTCCAAAGACAATTCGAATGAACTTATACAGTCTTTGATTCGAGGAAGGGGTACGGGCGGCAGCCAGGCCCATGATGCAGGAAAGCGTGAGTTCTTTTCTAATTTTAATAATCAATATCCATCCTCTACATCCTCCACCCCTGCTCCTGCTCCGGCTCCCAATCTCCTGGCAAATCTCTATGCTTCCCAGCCTGGAGCTTTCCCGGACTTCGGACCTAAGCAGAAGAAAAAGGGGAAGAAGCACAGGCACGCTAACACTTCCTCCTCTGGGGGGAGTGCTTTAGTCGATCTTGCGGACCCGAGCATCCTGCAGGCGCAAAGAATGCATCAGCAACAGGGGAATAACATCGGAGTCGGAGCAGGGCTGTTTGGTGGCCAAACCCAAGGTGGGTACAACCCAAACACAATGTACGGGGGCGGCGGGTACAGCAGATGGTAGTCGCTGTATAGAACGCAAGGAGTAAGGCGGCATCTTTGATTTTGTTTGACTTCCGGAAGGGTTATGCTAGGCGTCAAGGTTCACGGAAAGGGTCATGGAGATAATCGGAACGTTCCACCACATCTGTTTGAGCGAGCATTGCAGAGGCATAATGACTCAGGAAGGGTCAGGGTTGCATTTGGCGTCCACTTTGCTCTTGGAAACGACGAGAGGCTCCTCGACTCGGGCTTTACAAATCGGAAGATATAAACTTCTTTGCTGGCACTTTCTACCCAATTTTCTTCTTCAAACATGATTCCATGGTCACGTCAGGCAAGCCTTCGTCGTCTTCCACAAATGTTTCATGTATGTTAACACGCAGATCGGGGGCGTACGGCTATGCATGAGAGAGGCTTTGGCCAATATAGCATTTCCCCATAACACAATTCCTTCATGTATAATGTGTGGAAGACGACGATGGAACTCTTTGACGTGACACATGTGTATCCTTTATGCCCATTCCATTTGTAGTCCGACACGTCTTTCAGTCAACGCTAACATAATTGTGCTCTTTAGATGATGACTATCCAAGTCTAGACGAGTTTACTTCATCTGTCGACGCACTGGTCTCGGATTCGTATTCGCCCGAACTTCATGGCCTGTCGTTAAGTGACGACGTGAGCGCAACATCATTACCCCCCGGATTTGGCTTGAGCCAGTCTCATCCGACTTTGCAGATGGGCGATGGAAACACAAGCCCTGCTCCTCAAGACCAGCCAGCTGCCACTGGCGGTTCAGTACGGACAGTGCAGCCTGCTATTCCCCAGCCAGTGACTCCTATCGTACCAAAAGCGGCCATCAAGCCAGCGCCGTCACGTGGTAAAGAGAGCAAGGAGTTGGCGACCAGTGACAGCGCTGCAAAAAAGAGCATCAAGGAGCTGGCCACTTCCAGTGGTCTCTCCAAGGATATCGCTGCTCAAGCGTCAAAGACTGCAAAAGGGAATGTCCTTCAGGAAGAGGACTTCCCAGCACTCGACTCGACCAAGACAGGCTCGCCGAAAGTCACAACAGCGCTGCCTCCCAAATTACCGGCAGCCGCCAAAGCCACTTATGGGAAGAAGGCTGGCGGTGAAACATCTGCGGGCAAGAGGTCATCGGACAACACCCCCAAGAAGTCTGAAAAGCGCCCAGCGCCCGAGACCCTTGATATCGCTGCTGCCACTAAATCAGTGAACCGGCGTGAGAACACCACAGAAACTCCCGACAAGCAATCGCAGTCGTCGATCACGCTGCAAACCCACAAGCTTCCGCCTACCTCTGCTCTGCCAACCCCTACGACGGCTTCGGTATCGTCGCCACTGGCAAAGGCCGCTCCGAAAACTCTACGGCTAGTGCAAACTCCCAAAACAGAGGCACCGCCAATCCAGATCCCACCCGCAGCTGTTGCGTCTATTCGATCAGCAGCTGCCGCCAGCTCGGCACATCGTCCGGCCACGCCTGCAAGCGAGATTATATCGGACACCGCCTCGGTTGTGAGTGCTTCCGTGTCTGCATCGAGGACTAGCTCTCCACCTCCCTCCAAGGTTGGTTTAGCTGCAGTTCGTTCCACTACGAAGAGTCAGCAGCGCAAACAACGCAAAGAAGCTTCAAAAGAAGCTGCAGCTCAGATTGCGGAGCTGAAAGAGCCCGAACCCGAAGAGATTGCCCCGATACTAGGCAGGAAGAAAAAGCAGAAAAAGGAAAAGAAGATCACGCCTGCAAGTCGGGCTCCCAGTCGACCTGAGACTCCCTCCATCATTGATGGACAAGGAGATGGTGCTTCCATATCCAGTAACATCGGCGCAAAGCAGCCCACAGATCCAATTGACATCCCCGCGAAAGTGGCCAAATCGGATGCGGTTGCCACTTCCAGCAAGATAGCGGAACAGAAAGGCAAGGATCAGAAAGCCACACCGAAGAGCCCAGCTACAGTCGACACGTCGATTAGGTTGAATGAGTCCACGAAAACCACAGTGTTGACGCCTGACTATGTCAGCCATACTCCTGAGCCGAAGCAAGAGCAGCCAATTGAAGAGGATATTGGTGAGGTTCCTAACCTTCGTGAGGTTTTCCATGCTCTCCTAGATGCAGGGGACCTGCCCGAGTCCGAAAAGATCAGTTTCTTCAGGCCCACTCAGGGGTATCGTTCCGAGTCTGCTGGCCATTCCCATATCTCTCTTCCGCCAACACTGAAAACAATCGTGACCAAGGATGATGAGGAAAAGCTTCATGCCTTTCAGCCGGTTCGTAAGGTGGTGAATGACCATCCAGTGCTGCTTACTCCCAACGGAGATTGTCTGTTGAACTTGACCGACGAGGAGGCCAAGTTGTTCCTTGAACTTCAGGAATACCTGCGTGCGGACAGTGCTCGGCCAACCGCGTTTTGCGCCCCTCGTCACGCACCCGCCAGTGGGTTTAGTCTGATGAAAAACCGTGCTGTGCCCAACGGCACGCCGTCTTTCTTCCCCTCAGGACCCGATAACTATCCCAGCGACCCGCTCGGCAAAATGCATCGAGAAGAGGCCATCAACTGCATCAATCAGCACGTGTTGCCGTCACTCAACCTCGGAAGTTACAAGACTTTGGGTCAAAGCACCAATCTGTCCCAAAACGTGAACCTGCAGCAGATCGCTCCTTGGATTTATGCTGACGACCAAAAGAAGCCCTGGACAAGTCGGTCTGGCGATGAATTCGGGCCAATGGTTGGTGAAGCCCCAACAGAAGGCCCGTACGCCCATTTTGACCATCCCGACCACGGGACCTCTCCAGCCATTGGAAGTACTCCCTTGATGAGTGTCGAAGATGCAGAAACGGTATGGGCCCAGGCCAAGAAGCATCACGACGTTCTGGACAAGAAGTTTCGGCAGCTGCAGGCCAAGAATCGTCGGCTCGTTGATATACATTGACTGCCTGAGGTCCAGCCCGCGCCTATAGCATCCATTCGAGCCGCTGTCCTCATGGGCAAATGGATTATACGCGTCATGCGCGTGACTTTAGCGGTAGCTATTGCGCTTCGGTTCGTGCTGGGCACGACGATGAGCCTGGCCACCAGATTAGCGAACATTTTCATGCTCGAGCCTGGCGGTGTTCGAGGCTAGGATTTTTTATTTTTATTTTTATTTTTTTTTGATGCGATAGGAAGTTGCCATTCCGATCTCCTGCGGGAAATTGAACAGGCAGATGTTGATGGTGTATGATGCTGTGGGAGTATTTGTACGAACAGCTGTTGGAACACTTTTTGATTGGACATGCCTTGATAGTAGCACTTTTGAACGAGCGGTCGTTTGGCAGTGGTAGCAGTATGAGCTTAATGACATTCGGGTTTTGAGGCTTGGGCAAGCATGATGCATTTGCTAGTATAACAGCGGTCAGCGTCAAACGCGTTCGCGACCGTGTATGCAGAGCCTGGAGTATGGGTAGCAAGCAATACCCATTAATAAGGAGCATTATTTGTGGAAGTTGTAATAACATCTGTTACTCTGCGGTTTTTGTACTGACTAGTCGCTGCGAAGGGTCTTCAGTTGACATTGGTTGTGTGAAGTTGTTTTGATAGTCTTGGGTGTCATGATTATGTCGTGGAAACGGATTACGATGTTGGATAGAGATTTTTTTTTTTTTTTTTTTTTGAACAGATGATCTTCGTCTTGTGTGCGTATATTTGAGTCAGATCTTCAACTCGCTTAGCAATAAGGTTCGAGGTCATTGGGCTTTGCTGATTTATTATGTGGCGTTGTGAACGAAGCCATCTCGACTGTTTGTTTAGAACTTGGCCCTTCACGCTCTTTAGAGAGCTTCAACCCCCGACGTCTTCAGGGGAATGAAACACCGGCTTACCTTCCCCCTCGCGCGAGCGGTCATTCACACAAATACTACTACTGATGAAGACCCATTCACTGCGTGCCTCTATGTGTTTTTGGGATCTCAGAGGCCAACAAGGTTGTTCTTGTTTGCGCGGAGGGGTGGCTTGATGCGGCTTCTCGCTCAGTGTATCGGGTAGAGACCCTATAGATAAGAAGCGGAAGAGGAATGGGTTTACTTTTGATCGATGCCGGAAGTTTTGGCAAGACAGATACACGAGGGGAGGGGGGGTCTTGAACTGTGATGCCGCTGCATTGACGAACGTCAGCCGTATGTGTAAGCGAGATGACAGCGAAGCCTCAAATCAGATACTTGTCGTGTTCTGGTGCTATGACTTTTGATTTTACGTTACCCCTCTCTTTCGTGCGGTCGACCTATGTTGTGGTATTTTCCCAACTATTAGGTATCCATCACACTGGAGGGACATGCCGAGATGTAAATGAGGAAGCGTTTCTTGTATACAGGAAGTCGAGTGTAAAAGTGACTAGTTATGTGAGCAGGAGTCTTAGGGTGTATCCCAATCAGATAGTCAGCTATTTGAATGGCTTGTTGATTACCATACTGGCAATGTTGCGACAATGGATAGTTACACTCGCAAAAGTGAGAGGTTGATAAAGTTTCACGAAGGCGAACGCTGCAATCTGTCTATTGTTAGACTTGTCGCGGAACACGTCGAATGATATATGACACGGAACAGTGTGCAAAGAGATCCAAGGTGCAAGATGGTGGCAGGTGTCATTTGTCTTCAAGTATGACAATACCCGATTTAGACATGTTCTTCTATGACGGTCTGGCCATAGACCCTATTTTACAGAGTTCCCGCTCCTGCGCCGATAAGAAAAAGTATCGGAGAACCACTCAAGCATCCAGCGATGCTATGAACCATAATTCGACAGTCATTGCGTAAACGGCTCAGGACTCCTTCCTTCCCAACCGCCTCCATTTCCATGAACGCCAGTATCCCGTGTCCGCGTGTTTGCGTGGACATGTAACCAAAATCGCTAAATAACCATGACGATGCCAAATTGATATGAGGCCTTTGGGGGTATCAATGCAATGCCTAAAAGCAACATGAATGCCCAGTTCGAGGCACCAAATTCTAAATGCTGATGCGTAGAAAAGCAAAAAAGGAGGTGCGTCGCGGGCAGTGTTTCTCAACCTCCAGTCCTAATCATTCCGTGTCGTATATCGTTCTGACCCATTCCCCCTTGTTCGGTGTGTTCCCATGTATTTCACCTCTTTCGGGAGTCGTGTTCGTGTGCTCGGTCCATTGATCCTTCACCAGGTCTTCTCAGCCATGAACCCCACAGAGTATCTCGGGGTTGCACTGTCCCAGTAAACGGGGATCATGGCTAGTATGTTGATAAATCTCTGGCCATTCTTCTTGAAGTTGACGACCTCGACGGCCAGTTCTTTGTTCGATTCAACAGCGCGTTGCATCTCTGAAATGATGCTCTTCTCAACATGTTTCCGCGCAGACGACTTCTTGACTTTGCCCCCGGGTGCCTGCATAAACCGGCAGTTCTTGCCTAGGATCTCTCGTTGCGAGTACCCCGTCAATTGGGTACAGGCTTCGTTGACATATACCACTGGGGAGTCGGGCTGCTGTAAATCGCACATGAGAAGGGCGCAGGATGCATCAACGGGGCCGAGGTCGACAATCGGACTTGGTCTTGTTGCGACCCGTATCTGAACAGGGTTAATAAACACATTCAAGTCTGTGTGTGTTTGGCCACTCACGAGTATATTCATCATATCGAAGCCACTTGGTGCATAGAGACCTGGGTAGATAAGAGGGTCGTGTACACGAGGCGCGCTTTTCTGAGTGACGGCAGTCATAGTGATAGCGTTGCCCGAGTACGTCTCATCCTGGAATTGGTACTATTCGACATGGTTAGTCACAGTCACAGTAGAATAGGGACCGCCGTCGAGAAAATCGTAAGACAGCCGGAAGCGGCAGGGTTGGGAGAGATAGACAAGGGTGATGACTGACTTGGAGCGCATTTACTTCCCAAGTATTCATGATAGGCAAATCCTCGTGGTAGCTGCTGAACATCTGGGTGATATCTGTGTGATATCTGGGTGACGCCGGAAGGACGGTGATTGGATCGAGGTGAGAGGAATGATTGCGTTGCTGAGAAGTTTTAGTCGTTGACGGAGACGGTTACGATGAAGCGCGAGAGAAGCTAAGATATGCCTCTGTCTATGAGGATGTCGATGGAGGATTCGTGGAAAGGTAGGTGCAGGTGGACGTGGTGATGCGTTGGGGGATTCAAGATGCAGGGTCACTGGGATGCGCCATGGTATTTCTTTGCAGTTCCGGTCACTCTATCTTGAGAGCGGACATTCGGCGGTGATGCGGGAATGGGATCGGGATCTTTCAAAGACGTTACATAGTCCAATGCTTGATTGAGGCTGGGCAGTTGAAGATGAAAGCGGGTAAAGCTGGGCTAGGGTCCTCGATGGAAGTGTGGATGGGAGTGCGGTTGGATGATCGCCACAGAGTCATGTCTCGTCCATGATCGGGAGCCCAGGCCCACCAACGGCAGTCCAAATCGTTCCTGCAGCGCCCCGGACAAAGACAAAGCGGATCGTAAGGAGGTACGGGGTTATACAGGGCGGAGGCTGGTGGTCACTGGTCATCATTGTGCCTTTTCTCGTTACCCTTTGCGGATTGATGGTTCACACTTCTACGGACACGACGGTTGTGTTCTTTGCTGCTTCGGGACTACGGTAACAGACTTGTGGCTTGCGGAGGTTCATTAGTCCATCTTCTCTGATACCATATCCAGGTACGTATTATACCATGGTCAATCTGGTATACTAGCGTGCATTTGCAAACGCGATCTGATTCTTCTTGAACCCAGGCGCACCCAATGAATTCATTCAGTCAGAGCTTGATGTCCGTCTCCACTGCCTATTACCAACGAAGACTTGACTGATCATTTCTGGGCAGCCTTACGAAGGGTACACGAAAATGCCATCGTACGATGCAGCGTCATGGCAATATAGGTAATGTCACCAGAGACGATGATTCCTGGCAGTCGACGATTGACTTTGATCTATGGTGCTGGGGGTGGATCGATGCGTCATGCCGCGGGACCTTAGGTACTGGATGAGGTAGTACGGGCCTCACACACAATAATAATAATAATAAGACTCCTAACCAGTCCTAACCAAGGTCAGACAGTGGGGAAGACTGCGAGAGAAAACCAGGGGTGTTCGGAAGCAGAGCCCGACTGCGATCGCCGCAGAGACGGTTTCTTTCCAGATCTCCAAATCATCGGCATCGGTTCTGGATCGGATTCTGCATCGAAGTTTGCTTGGCCCTGTCTGTGGCTTGAGCCTACCGGAATCCACGTGGTGTTCCACCCTGGAGCGAGGGCTCTAACAGACATGTCTGGGGGTCTGGAACGAGTTCTTTAATATAGATCGTGATCCTCAAAATCTAGTCACACTTGTGAATGTTGGTGTTGAGCTTTGAGTTCTTCAATTACGCTGGTGGGCTGACTAGCCGGGTAGCACAGCTGAACGTTATGCACACGCAACTTGTGTCTTTCTTCCGAGAGACAGGCATGACGTCTTTCTTCCGAGAGACAGGCATGACTACAAGGCACGCACAGCTCATGTGGTGCTTTCGCCAGGCTGTAAATTTGGGTAATGCAGGTATCGGAACAACTGTTAGTCCCCCTCCGCTGTGCCTCATGATGCTTAGTCAGGAGGCTGGCTCCATCGGGGTGTGGGGCATACAGGTATGTAGTACCTAGGTAAAGTCCGAGCTGTTGTGGCTTGCTGTCTATGACGACACCTGCCAGTCCAGCCAACAGCCCTGCAGCTTTAGGCACTGCTGTTGTTCTAATAAGGTATGCTCGTTTTGAGTACGATGAATGCTCTTGTCTCGATTTATCTGAACAAAACCAATACCGACACCGTCATCATCCTCCAGTACTCTAGTGTCAAGCTCGCAAGCCGAAAGTAATACCTAAGGAGATGAGTAATGGCTAGCCTCATATCAGAACCTTATGCCTGGCCGCTACGTTCTTCCATCATGCTAGCTACTTAGATATGGCATCCTCCATGGTGGGAAGGGCCTGCGGGTTACTAGGCACAAGCTTCGGGACATGTGGACTCACCCTACAGTCTTTCAACCGTTTGTTCTATGGAATGCTTCACCTGTCATACGATTTAGTATTATAATCCAGATATTCATGTGCCGCTTGCAACGACGCTCCCGGTTTGTAAAGAGGGCCTGGGTTATCTTGTCTCGTGAAAGAATCTCTCGCTGCCTGACCACGGTCTCAGCGCGTCTCCGCATCCTTCCTCCATCGAGGCAGGGTTATAAAACATACAATATGCGTTTCGTACCACCTACATCGTGCCCAATTTTGCGAGGTCGGACCGCATGAACGCGCCACAGCAGCAAGTTGGCACTTGGTTGGACCCCTGTCACACCCACCTAGGAACCAATCCCGATTTTTGATGGCCTCGGCCGCTCCTGCGCAAGTGTCTGTATCTTGTGAATAATAATAATAATAAAGGGGCCAAGTTGACCAAGATCGAATTCTCACTTTTTCCGGTAATGAGCATGTTTGGGCATCGAAAGCGATGGGGCCACAGGGGTAGGTCCCGCGCTGAAAGCACGGGGACTTGCTTGTACAGTCAACAGAACGAGTAAATAGGTGCCTTGAGGCCCTTTTCCATTTCTCCTTGCTACCGCACTGCACATGCTCTATTATGCAGTAGCAGGCAAGTACCTTGGGGCTGAGGGCTGACCCTCTGGTAATCCCCACTCGGTTCATCATCCGGAATCGTGACTCCCCGCCATAGATTATTATAGGGGCCAAAGCTCACAAGAATACCTGAGCTCTATGAATTGGGCATAAGAGGGAACAGAGGTACGGAATAGTAGCGCTGTGTGAGTGGTAAAAACATCACACTAGGTCACAAGGTCGAATAATTGTGCCACGGGGGGTACAAGAGAAGAAACATGGGATATGATGGCAGATGATTCAGAAAAGATTATGGATGGCCTAGAACCGTACAGTTGTCAACCCCATTCCCGGTTCACATAGCTCAACATTTTAATTCGAGTCCATGCGCATCTTAGCGATAAGTTCTAAAGCCCGGGTCCGAGAGAGAGAAAAGAAAAAGCCATGTTTCACGACGCAATTCGTGTCTTCCACCAATGCCCGCCAACGTAGGTGCCCTTCGTGACGCTTGCAGTGCCCCTCGGCTGCAGGGAGACGGAAACCATGGCAGGATAGGACTGCATATATACTAGACTTAGACGACAGGCCCTCGATCTCTTGCGCTGACGCGGTTTACAACCATCGAACGTATTAAGTCTGGGAGCAACACGATCGAAATTTGCACAAATGTTTTACTCGAGTGAAATGATACCCTTGGAGAAGGTCTTTTTCTCGAAGCTCATACGTTACAGGGATGCACTACCGTGACTACAGCTCAATACGTATAATGTTTGAATAGATAGCCCCAGACGGCAGATACAAAGGATGGAAATCTGTTCCTATGCGCGTATATGTACCTGTATTCAAACTAATTATGTGCAAGGAGCGAGGCAGGAAAAACTAGACACCCAACCAAGCTTCCATGAAAGTACATCATTTCTCATTGTTTTAACCCTCTGTCGGCAGTAACCCACAGATCGAGCCTGGTCCAAAGCGGCTGCCGCGCAAGCCATCTGGCGTACTCCGCGAAGCAGGCCAGCTGGCTACCTACTTGCCTCGAGCCGACCTCAATGGGGCCAACCCGGAGTTTGCCGAGCCCGCCTTTCTCTCTTACGAGGAGGTAAAGGTCGAGTTGATGGGCCCGAAGCGGATGTTGCTGTAGATGACGGTGTCGGAGCTCTGCTTGCCCTCGACGTCGGTTGGGACGCCGGAGCTGGGGTCGCAGCTGCCGCGGTCGCCACCGGGGGTGCCGGCCTTCTCGGGCGGGTAGCTGGAGTCAAGCCAGAGCATGTTGGAGTAGTGCTGTAGAAGAGCGCGAACCAATGTCAGCAAATCGGCTCATTTCCCACTAGGTAGATATCATCACTACTGGATGCCAAGATGAGAAACTTACGTCGTCCCAAAGCGACATGACGAGCACCATGCCACCCTCGAGCGCCTTGCCCATCTGCGCGAGACCGCCCTTCTCGCTGAAGTGGTCGTCGTCGCCGAACGCCTTCTTCTGGGCCTTGCAGAAGTCGGTGTTGATTTCGTTACCGCTGGTGCCCTCGGCGGTGGATTCGGAGTTGGGGATCAGCTTGCCGCCCTGCTGGTAGAAGCGCTTGATGGACTCGAGGTTGCCGTCGGCCCCCTTGATGAACTGCGTGATGACGGTGAACTTGCTGCCCGTGTCCACGGTCATGCCCTTGCCGTAAAAGTCCTTGACGCCCTGGCGGTACGAGTTGAAGTCGCAGCCATCGGGGTCGCAGTCACCGGCGTAACGGGTCGAGGAGTACGTGCCACCGCAGCCGTCGCCCGTGCATGAGTGCTGGCCGATGGTCTCGCAAGGGTGGGGAGTGTAGGCAGTCGAGATGCTGTTTGCCTCTGTTCACCAACGTCAGTAGCTGGTCGCGGTTCTCCGCCATGGCACCGGATACATACCCCAGATATCCATCTCAGAGCAGCAGGAGCCCATCTCACCGACACCGGCGTTCTCGTCGTTGGAGGACGGTGACCACTGTGCAGAGTTGGCCTTCAGGGGCACGGTCAGCTAATCTGCTTGTTTCTCTGTCTTCTTCGAAAAGCCAGGGCTCACCTTTCCATCAATGAACTTGAGGTCACGAGGGCACTGGGCATCACAGTAACCTGTGCCATACTTGGCTCCGGCCTTGTTGCTGCTGTACTTGGACTTGCCACCGTCCTCGTCCATGGAGACGAAGTAGAGGGCGCCGTTGAGACCACAGCCAAGTTTCGAGACGTCGACATCAAAGGTGAACTCGTTGCCGAGCAGCTCGAACATCTGGTACTTGTCGGCACCGTTCATCAGGTACATACGGGAGCCGATGTTGGTGGCTTTAGGCCATTAGTCACGCGATCTCAGGACTTGGAATGTTTGTAACTAGATGTACATACAGTACTGCCCCTTGGTAACGAACGTCAAGGAGAGGGCATCGCCGCTGGTCTTGGCACCATAGGTACCGCTGTAGTCGGCACCATCGACGGCACAGTTCGTGGAGCAAGTGGCGGCATCAGGGCAGATCGTGGTGTTCCACTCGTTGCCGGTGTAGCAGTTGGTGTAGCCCTTGGTGTCGTGGAGCCATCGCCAGTTGGCGTCGATGGTGATCTCGCCATTAACACTGGTGCAGCTGCCGCCGCTCGAGCACTTCTTCCAGGTCATCTTGGGATGGGTCTCGGTGGTCTCTTTCCCGACCGCCTGTCCGGAGACAGTGGTGGCGGCGGTCCACAAGGCCGCGAGAGCGGAAGCTTTGGAGTGCATGTTGCCGAAACGATGGAGCAGGAACTGAAAGGTAGTAGAGACTGGAAAAGGAGCGTGGTCTGGCGGTCCTGAGAACAGCGTCGAGCAAGGGCGTGCTCGCCTCGGTTCTTATACCATCTCCTCGATGCTTTCCAGCGAACCGCCTCTCGCGAGATCGACTTGCAGATAGTCGAGACGCACCCCAGGGGGACTTCCGAAATAAGGTTCCGGGGGATCAGAGATCCAGGCAAATGCGGAGATATTGCCTCTAGATGGCTCTGACGGCTGTATGGGCCTGCTTGCCGAGGGGTGAACCATATGGGTATCGATGATCGCAAAGGCTGCCCATCGCTAAGGCAGACAGCCTGCGGAGCGGGAAGGCTGGATAGTACCAACAGGGAGGACTCCACAAAGTCGTGGGGATCAGCAACATCGAGCCGCGTCCTAGAGCATGGCACATGATCCATGATGAATATCCGTTTGTGGTCCAGGGACATTGTTTAGTCTCTATGTAAGATTCTGAAGACTTGTCCTAGACACTTGCTTTTTCTGGCGGATCAAGTGGCTGTGAGCTATTCAGATGAGGCTATCATGCAACAGTTGCTGGTCTATACAATGTCTCTATTGAAATACGTTCAGCCTCCTGAGGGCGCCGAAGGTATGGATACGTGCTACATCAGGTTGAGGATCGCGTATCAAGGATTGCCCTGATTGACTGATGTGACGAGATAAATGAAATGGATATTGACTAGGCGTAGTGCCACATTATATGAGGGTGACTTCGTTTGCGTATCATGATGTATGACTGATTGGATGATATTAATCCTGGGGGCATATCGATGACCATGCAGGCACATTGTCCACGGCAAGGATGGTCCGAAGCCTTCTATAGTACTCTCTCTAGTCTTGATCACAAAATTTGAGCGCGCATTTCGTTACAGAGCTCTCAGATCCAAAAGATTCCCGAAAGGCTCACTCCAATCCTGATACATAAACGTATCTCTTGCGCTTCGTACCTCTTCTAGTTCTCAATCCCTGCTTTTTCAGGACTAGAAATTGGCAAGCAACAAAGCACATGTGAGAATTTTCGAAGCTCGGAGATGCTTTGTAGCGCAGGTTGGGTAACAAGCAAGCGGCTTCCGGTTAAAGTCATGAACCAGGACCCTAGAGATGAGGCGCCTATTAAAACCGCTGACGCTGTGTGGAATCCCCAACTCAGCGAGTTGGGGAACCAGCGGCGGTATCCCGCGATTTCTCCACGCATGCATGCAGAGATTGCACGTGTTCGGCAGACTTCCGTGACGAAAAGGTCGTAGGCTTCAGGATCATCCACCATGGCGGAACAGAGATCAGCACAGCCAGCGCGAATCAACAGCATGTTCCCGGTTAGCGAGCGGATGTTTCGTTTTCTGGATAAACACCACCCTTATCATCGTGCCCTGTATAGCTTGGTCCGCTGATATATTACTACTCAGAGCGTAGATGGGTGGCATATTTTCGGCGAGATAGATGCGCGAAGTGGTGGATGCCAAGGCTGGACGGTATGCCTGCTAGGTGAAGAACCCGTCAGATATAAATTACCTCCGAGCTTTGCCTCGAAGCTTCCAGTGAGGCAATGGACTGGGTGTCGGGTAACATGAACCCCACCATAATAATTATCCAGAGTGAACGTGGCTCGTATAGCCAAGGTTTTTCAGCTTTTGATGCGAAGACCTTCGATGATGGAGGCGAAAAAGTTCACAGTACAGTGCCAATCTTCAATGATGCTACCAACACCAGACTTACCCCCAAGGAGGCAGGAGTACGCTTTGGTGGAACAAGCCCGGAATACAGCTTGTGTTGCACTGAGCTGAGCGAATGCATAATCTCATATCCTGAGGAGATTTGGGTGAAATGGGTGCCATGTCCCTCAATTACATTTTCCAATCAAAGGGCTAACTAATCTCTCGCTGCCATCAGCCCAGCGAAGTTTGAGCACCATCAGTCCACTAGAACAGGCTCGAGGGCCTTGGCAACCAATAATTTCAACATGTCCCTCGGGTTATGAATGCTCGAGAGTATTAGTCGCTACCGCTTTATCTATCCGATATGGAGAGACGATGTCTGAATGCTCTTTCTTAGCAGCGCTTTCATGGCAGCCGACGGTACGCATGTCATAACTTTCAGCAATAAATGATGCGTGAATATTGCCAAGGCTGTCATTGAGCCCATTACCCCTCCGTCGAGGCATACCGAGTCTTTCGCTATCCGGTACGAGTAGCATTGCAGTATCTCAACTAGCCCCCTTTTTCGTACAACGAAGCGCGAGTCTTGTACGACCGGGTCTGACTTCGACAAACATCATGATCAGGATGTCGTAATGTCAACATTCGTCCGATGAAGGCTACAAAGAAATCGAAAGGTCTTGTCCTTCGAACACTTCTCCAGTGTATCAGATATCGAGCCAGCCAAATGCCTGTTCACACCTTTGGGGGCTGCAGCAAGCGGAGTGCAAATCTCCACGCATTGCAATAGTCTCTCGCCAGGATCGACAGTTCCCCAGAATGTGAGCCAGGCCGAATCATATAAGGGTCCCAAAATCCTCAAAACTATAGGAATATTTGAGTCACGGTGTCGGGATTGGTCGGGTTTCTTTACAGCATGAAAGCGAGAACCATATTCGACGCGTTTTAGTCGAAATATGGAGAGGCCCTGGATAGGAGGGGCAATTCCAGAGGAGCCCCAAAATTCGGCTCGTATTTGTATATGTCGGCCAAGTATACTATTTCGTAGGCAAAGAGAGTATGTTACCGGAAAGTTCCCCAGCACATCGTCGGGTTATGTGGTGGTCGGCTTATCCGAGCCAAACTGGAGCAATGTATCTCGACTGGAGCCAGATTTGCGTTCATCGGCCTTCGAGGCCTCCCAAGCTCTCTTCAGGAATGTCTAAAGATCCAAGCTTGTCGTTTAACCAACGTGCCAACTCCTCGGCTTGTTTTCTCATGACCACTACAGCTGATGCCCCAATGCTGGTCGTAGTAGTCACACTGGCTGTAGTTGCAGCTCCTGCGCTCGTAACACTTTCTGCCTCGGACGGTGACCCCAAGGGTGGTGTGGGTTGTGAATCGGCACTCGACTCGGGCGCTCGCATAGGTCCGCTCTGCTGGTGGGCTTGGGCCTGGACGCTCTGATCTATGACCTCAGGAGGCGGGCCAATGCAGACAAAGAGCAACCCGCAATGCAGACGCCGAATCACCACCACGGCACCGGCAAGCTGTATCGTGATCGCGCTAGACGCCAGCTCTTGTTGAGGGTGAGACGATGACTCCGATGGCAGGGACTCGGCTATGCTGTCGCTAGTGGACGGCGCGGCGTAGAGGGCCCAGAGCGAGGCGGCGACGGTGCATTGTGTTCGAAGCGTACCGACAGGATGTGGTGACGCGTGGGCGAGCAACTTTCCCGACAGAGTCGTGAGGAGTGTGGTGTGTATTTGAGGCGAAACATTAGCACGCAGGAAACTGGTCAAGCGCTTCGTGAGTAGGAGAGGTGGTGTAGGTGCAGAGAGCGACATTCTCGAGTTGGGCTTCGGGAACGGGAGAGAGGCGGGAAGCCAGAGCAGGTGAATCGAGGGTCTCGAGCTCAGTCGAATTCTTGTTCGCAATCGCGCGTGAGATGTTCTCTTCCTAGCAATAATAGGCGAGTTCTTAGAATGTTGAAAAGCGCCACAACACGACAAGGCCGAAGACTGGCAGCATGTTGGGGGATCAGATGTGTGCCCGACAAGGTAAAGCACCTGCTTGTGACGTCGAGTCTGGAGAACCTGCGGGCTGGCCCGGGCGTTGAGCTCGTTTTCTGCATAAATCGATATGTGCATAGGTATCTGCGAAAGCTGGCTTACAAAACTCTGTGAACGACAAAAGTGTTCATCTGGTGTGTTTACAGAACGACTGGATATAATCATGACTCCAAATTGCCTGGCTTCTCATAAGAATCAGAATAGTGAGGTTTCGCACCTGCTACGATGACCCATTCCGCCCACCGGTCATCTTACATCGAATTCATCAGCTAGGTATATCCCATTCTATTATTCTATACCGTCTCAAGAACCCTCTGAGTTTCCAGGAGAGACATAAATTCATCCCTGCGTTCCTGCAAATCTTCGTCCAACTGGTCATCCTCACCATTCTCTTGCAGCTTCCATCCGGAACCCTCATCCCCACCGCTGTTGAGGAAGTTGAAGCGACGGTACCGTGCAAAGGCCATGTATTTGCTTGTGGTATATGGTGGGGCAACGTCCAAATCGAAATCGAGTTTCGGTCCCCATGGATCCCATTCCATTAGCTGGATTACGAAGTTCTTAAGTGAATGCGAATACCCTAGGTCCTTTAAGCTCTCACGTGCCGAATTTGAGCGTATCCTTCTCATGTGGTTTTCGCCCAGTGGCCGAACCATCATGGCTTGAGTAACTTCGCCGAGAGCTCGGTATTCGCTGACCATTGTGTACGGTTGATTTCGCTGCCAATAGTATTAGTATTTTGTTCTCCACTGCAAGTCATCAAGGTACTGTACTGACCTGTCGTGGATACAATGCTCCCTTCATTTGATGGTCTCTTATCAGCTCTGCGAGACCTGGCAAGGGCCTCGGGCTATCAGGGTCTGGTGTTATTACTTCGCACTCTTCAGTGCCTAGCCCTTCTGAACTTGGGTGTTGAACATGTCCAGATATCCATGCCTTGGTAAAGTTTCCCAGCTTGCATGGCCCATACCATTCGTCGCGACGGGGATAGCTGAGGAAGATGTTCTCGGGAGTAATATTGCGATGCAGGATAGGGCTCCAGTCCGGATCTGTGGGCATAAAAGGTAGAGATTGTATGTCGTTTAGGATATCGCTGAAAGCGCTCTCCGAGAGTTCGAGGGGCAACTTTTCGCCTTCCGCCATGTACTCCTTGACGCCATCATGCATCCATGCAAGCGCTTGCAGTACAGAGCACAGGACATGCCATACAAACGACTCTGGGAGGAAAGTTGGATCCTCTAGCTCGACTTCGCTGCCGTCTTCACTCGTTGTCTCCGTCTCTTGCGTGTTTGAGCTTGGTGGGAATAAGAGATTCGAGAGAAGACCAGCATCACAATAATCCCAGATGAAGAAAACATGCTCGCGAGTGAAGCTCCCTGTGGTTGAGAAATCCATGGTCATGGCATCGCGCAACGACACCAAATTTGGGTGATTCAGGATCAGTTTGAGTGGCTCGACCATGTCGAAGGCATATAGATCCGCGAGGCCGCTAGTCGCAACTTCTCCCGCCCCCCCGGCATCTCTGAAAAAATCTTGAGTCAAGTCTTGGGCGAGGAAGTTGACCCGGTCCGATTTGCGATAGACTTTCCAGACCCGTGGTTTCACTTGCTTGACGAATTCATAGTCGAGGGCAATGTGGTCACCACCCTTCCAGTTGAACTGCAGCGCCATGGTGCCGGCGAGACGCTTCTGCACATACGATAATGTGGAACGACAAGAGGAGAGAGTTGACAGAGCGTGGGCCTCGTTTGCTCAACTCGATATTTGAGAGTTCGTGTTGAAATGGGCTTCTTTGGAATGCCGATTTTCTGGATTGCTTTGTTCCAAGGCCCCGAGGGATGAACACATTCCAGACAAATCATTCCAGAAACAGCCAGCTCTCTATCCCTTGCACCGTCTCAATTCAATCCGCCCTTTGTATGAGCTATGTATAAGCCACATACCATGTAGGGCCTCCAATGCCAGCTTGACACTAGGTACCTACGGACGGCGTACCTTTGTGACCTCGACATCTTTCTCTATCGGTACCAAGACAACGCTATTGATATGACCCTAATGTGTAAGATACTGTGTTGAAAAAAAAAAAAAGGACCAAGAACGGTGTGTAGTAGCACGAGCGTCATAGGAAATCCAGGACTACACCAGAGCAGCAAATCACGGCCTCGACTAGTGAATGGGATTGCTTTCCGGATGACACTAAAGTTCTTCAGTCATCCTGAACCCAAATACATATGCGCAAGCTTGAATTTTGGGAGTCGAATCAGTCGTTACTCACAGCCAGGATTGACTAAGTACCTACAAATATGAACATGCTCGCTCGATTAGAGTAGGCAGGAGAATTATATCTGGAGCCAGTCATTCATTATGGCCCCACCTGATTCTATGATAATGTTCCCTTTGGAACAAATAGACTACATATGCGCTGCTTACCAGGTATCCAGGCAGTGACCACCTGATTCTCCCCACTTCACCTAGCAATACGTCGGGAGTGAATCATATAGGCAATCCACCCGGATCTCATACTGTCAAAGGCGCTGGATGTGACAGCGCAATCTTGTGCAACAAGTGTTTTCTGGTTTAGTTGTTCTTGAGAGTCGCAGTTCGCAAGCGGCAATACGCCGAAAGGCAGTACCTACTGGCAGCCGGACGTGGTGTTCGCGCGGATAGGCTCAAGCTGAAGCGTTGTGCAATAAGTTCGTGGCTGCTACTGCCAGCGCAATGCCACAACTGGCTGAGAAACAACGGAAACAAACAGCCGGCAGCGTTGAAACATGGACAACGGCTAGGGGGACGATAGGCGGTGGTGATAAGGACAAACCAGCTGCCTGACAGGAGGTAAAATTAGCGGGGGTCTGGGGTTAACAGACCGCAGTAACGTGCGTGCGTGACCGCGCTGGCGGACCCCGACGAAGCAATAGAGTTTGGAGTGGACGTTTCGTGATTGCCTAGTGCGCGTGGGGTGCGGCTTTTGCTTGACCATATCTGCTGTAAGGCCATCTGCTGTAAGGCCATTACAAAGGTATCTAGACATCTACATAAGTAATCACCGTGTTACTACTACATACATACATAGATAGACGCGGAGGTGGGAGTGTGGAGGCCCAACACCGTTCATCGTTGACGGATTGACAGACATTGACAGGCTGTCCTTACACCAAAACAGCGATCAAGCGCGCAGAGGGGGGACAAATAGAGACGAGCAGAGCCACGAGAGGGCGTGGAGGAGCAATATTGCTATTGGAAGCTGGCGCTAAGATGGCTGTAGCGCGGCACTGTCGCTCGCGTTCCTGCATGAATCCACCAGCCAAACGTGGTCTAGTAGCGAGTACATCGATACTTGCCTCTTTAGGTGAACAGAGGTGCAAATGCTTGGAAAGAGCGAATGGCTCCCGTTGCTGCTCGTTTGACCCGCGCAGCTTTGTAGCCAATCCAGGGCGACAATTGGCAACCTCAAACGGGCCCCTGTCAGCCCCTGTCCATCCCTGGGCCGTGCAGCCCTCTCAAACTGCCCCTTTGAGAATGATCACCCATCGCGTTGCCGACTTGGCCGTGTCCCGTTTTCTCCCAATCTGCTGGTCCTCTCTCCTCGGCTACCTCTTGCGCGCGCACATCAAGCATCAAGCATCGCCGTCCAGAGGCAGAGCAGAGGCACTGCCTTCCCGTCTCCCTCCCTTGGCATTCATCATATCTACAGTAGAATCATCGATTCGATGCTACTTTGAACGCTATCGTCGTTAGATGACTTGCGTTGTCCACTCCTTCCAGTTCCATCCCTCTAGATTCGTTTCAACTAAATCAACGAAAAAAGGAAGAAAAACCAGAAGTATTCACTTCCCCCACGCTCGCTCGGCATACACCACGCGTCCTCGTTCGCTCGCATTGTTGCGCTTACCTGATTTGTTCTCTTGAGACCGACTCGGGGGCCACGAGTTTCCCAAGAACTGCGAGTCGATCAAACTTGACCTCACCCTCATCCAACACTGCACTCTATTTCTGAGCGTTCATGCTTTGACAGCCTGACTGAACGAGTAATTCCTTCGTCGTCAGTCCACATCGGATTCCAGGACCTAGTGAAGCACACTAGAGACTAGTAATCCACAGCTCAACGTTGTCCCCCCAGAGAGAGAGAGAGATACGGACCCGGCTGTCAGACAACCGCCTGCGCTGATCCAAATTCCAGCCTCCAGAAATAGTCGTGACACAGCGATGGCATCGCAATAGCTGTCTCCCCACGTCCTGGAATGCTAGTCATCCGAACCCCAATCGCCGGGCTTCCCTTCTAACACTTCGACCTGACATAGGGCGATCTTTTTGTCTCTCATTTTCAACCAACTCTTGGTCACTTATTTCCCTTCTCTACGCCACGTCCTCTCGCCGTCTTGCGAGCTTTGCCCTGACCTTCTTGTACAGAGCACAGTCGACAACTTCGCGGGCGAGGGACGACTGTGCACTACGGCAGGCCCGCTTACACGACTGCCACACCTTGATTCATTAACTCACCGCTTCACCACGACCTTTACGACACTCACCACGCTCATTCCGACTTCACGATACATTCTTCGATACCCCATTTCGACTGTGTCGACCTTTTATTTTCGTTGACTACCTCTATATTAAGCCCTCGCACTTCGGCATCATGGGTTGCGGTACGAGTCGGAAGCTGGCTGAAATCCGGCCGGAGCAAAAATGGGATGCCATCAGTCTAAGGGATTTCAAATCATCGTCTTGCTTCACTCCCTTCGCTTACGGCTATCTCTACTTTTCGCTCGGCATTTCGCTGGCTGTCTACGGTGTAGATATCTTCACCGCTGTGAACTTGTTGGCCTTCGATACTTGGTCGTCGACTATTGAACCGACTCAGTTGATCACCTTCGATCAGGCCAAATGGATTTTCTCCATTTGCATCATCGCCTCCTTCATAAACCTGATCTTTGAGCACCTTCGAGCCATGAGGGTAATGAAGCGAGGAAGCGTTGCCGAATGCTATCTGGATAACCTCGCTGTCCGTTTGGAGAGTGTTCGCTTAGGGAATGGACAGGGCTGGAGACGTTTTCTGGTTTTCGCCGAGTTGACCAAGTCTAAGAAAGGAGCCGAATATGTTGCCCTTTTCACCTATTTCAGTTTTCAATGTAAGTCGATTGGCTCTTATCAACTTAGTGGTAGGGAGCCATGAGCTAACGGGTACCAGCCTGGCTTCGAGTAATATTTTGCTCCGGTCCCCGGCAAGCCGTCAACGCGTTGACACTCTATGCCGTATATAAGTCCAATCTTATTCCAACCGACAACACTTCAGTCGGGAGCACATTGGGAGATTTCTTCGACAAACTTCAGACCCTGGCTCAGGAAAACATGCAACAGGCAGTGATCCTGTCGGGTATGCTTTTCACCTTAGTTATCTGGGTATTTTCCATGATTTTTCTCATCGTCGCGGTGCTGTTCTATATCTTTTTCTTATGGCACTACATTCCACGCCAAGACGGTGGTCTTCACGGCTACTGCGAACGCAAGATTAACAAGCGTTTGATGGCTATTGTGATGAAAACGGTCAACAAGGCTCTGGCGAAGGAAGAGAGAAACCGAATAAAGGCTGCGCAGAAGGCTGGCGAGAAGGCCCCAGCCGAGCGCCAGGCGACACTACCATCTCTCGACGGCGTCAAAGGCGACAAACTGGCCGAAATGCCGTCCCTCAGCCGTACCGAGACCATGGCCACTCTTCCTGTGTATACCTCGCGACCCGGAACTCCTAGTGACTTTGACTTCGGCGGTCCGGAGCAGAAGCGATCTCTCCCATCACGTCAGGGAACGAATCAGAGCAGTTATTCGATGCGCAAACCATTGATACCTGGTGCGGCTGCGATGGGCTTCGATCGCACTGCATCTCCTGCACCGTCTCTTCCCAATGTTGATCTCAGCGATTACCAACAGCCTCCCCGGCCAGGAACATCCAGCTCGAACAGGGGCTTCGGCGGTCCCCCGATGCACCGTGCGCAGAACTCCGGGGCTGGATTCAACAGTCCCCTTGCCGCGCCTGCAGCATTGCGTTCGCCAGACGGGCTGCCAGCGATGCCCGTGCCCGAGCCCATCCGCTCTCCTGCACCAAGTGTTACCGGGTATGGTCCACCGATGCCTCGTTCTGGAATGCAGCACAATATGCGGCCTCCCTTCGGCGATGGCCGCTCTAGTCCGGCACCGTCCATGTTCCCGAATCGTGGACCGTCCACGCCCATTCGCAGTGCCACGGGCCCAGCCCCGATGCCCCGACAACAATTCCCTCCACAACGGAATATGACGGCGCCAGTGCCACCGCGCGGAAATGAGTATGGCACAGACTCAACGCCAGGATATGGATTTAACGCCGATCTGGAGCGCGGATATCAAAGATACTGATGACACGGACTCCCACATGAAGAAAGTCAGGAGCAATACCCGTACCAATTACTTTTGTATACTAGAATTCTCCGAGCGTTTAGCGCTCTACATCATTCACGTGATTCGAGGCTATCGGTTAGGTGCCTATTTTTGCTTATCGAATCCTGGGCTATTTACTCAGCCCGTATATCTAGGAAACCATTTCAAGATGATGACTTTGTAGCGAAGGCCATTTTAGGCTACGATAATTCCAAATCAGCGAGAGAAGATGCGGGTCCCTTTCGATGTATCATGTTTAAAAATCTCAATCTAGGTCCACGCTGTCTTGGGTGTCAACACTTAGGCTTTTTCGTTCATGCACGATGGCTTCAGTAGCTCCACTTTCCCTGGCTGGGGTTTGGATACGCGCCCTTTGGATCGACATTGTCAGCGGACTTGCTGTGTGGCCGCGTCAAGAGTCATCATGGTCGCCGTGCAATTACCGCAATAGCGAGCCTTTGATGGAAAGGGCCTTAGTAATCCCGCCTGCGGACTTGCTGGCGCCCCGAAATATAAATATGTGCAAGGTCGACCTACAATGCGCGATTCAAGGTCCACGGACATCTGGAATGACCTCTAAATATTGTTGTTGACTTCATCCTGATATTGCGGTATCCCGTTGAATGTGCACATAAAACATATTACACAAAAGGTACGGCTAGGGACAAGCTCTTGCGCTTACTCACTTTGTTATCACGAGCTCGACCCCATGCTATAGGATCTTGTACGGCATCACGTACGGGACTCTGTATAAATTCTTACCGTTGTATCTTGACTCGGCGCCAGACGGGCAATGGCAACGCTTTCTCATCTCCCCTCGCAATGGCATCCAGGCGAGCAAGCCAGCAAGTAGCATCTGTACTCTTCTAACGCTTGATATGGGAATTCAAATCTAATAAATCTCATCGTTATTCCGTCTTTTTTTATTTTCCATGACACTTTAACGTCCCTATACAGATGAAGCATTCGCTGATCCTGAATTCTCTAGTACGCGCCCTGCTACACGTCCCGCAAAGCGACAACCCGACCGCGGGCGGCCTGCCGGCTTCGTATGGATATCGCGTCATGCAATCACCGCTCATGGCAATCGGGACGCTAGATGCGCAAGAGAGACCGTGGGTCGGGGTATGGGGCGGAGAAAAGGGATTCGCCAGGCCCATTGCCAACGGGGTGTTGGGCATCAGGGGTCATGTAGACGCCGGGGACGTGGTCGCGAGAGAGCTGTTTGCGAGGAAGGGGGATATCGTGGATGACGAGGTCGTGAAGCCGGATGGTGGCGGCCAGGTGATGGCGGCGCTGGCGATCGACCTGGAGACAAGAGATAGGGTCAAGGTGATGGGTAGGATGATGGCGGGATCGGCGCGAAGGACGGAGCCCGGGGTCGCGGAGGTGCAGATGGCGATGCAGGTGCAGGAGAGCATCGGGAACTGCCCCAAGTACCTGAACAAGAAACGCATCTCGCCGCACGTCCCGGCGCCGGAGCTCGTGTGGCAGGGCAAGGGGCGGACGCTGCCGGGGCGGGCGCTGCGGCTGCTGGAGAGGGCGGACTTGTTCTTCATGGCGAGTAGGTACGGCACGCGCAGCATGGACGTCAATCACCGTGGCGGGGCACCGGGCTTCGTGCGGGTGGCGCGGAACAGCGACAGCACGCGGCGCCACGACGAGAGCGGAGGAGAAGGAGACGGAGAGGGCGGGGTCACGCTCGTGTATCCGGAGTACTCGGGCAACCGGTTGTACCAAACCCTCGGCAACCTGCACCTGAACCCCGAGGTCGGGCTCGTGGTGCCGGATTTTGAGAGTGGCGACGTCCTACATGCGACGGGGCGGGCCACGATCCTGTCGGGAGAGCGGGCCACGGCGTATTTGGCGCATGCAAAGCTCGTTGTCAAGATTGAAGTCGAGGAGGTGAAGTTCGTGGCGGATGGCTTGGGGTTTCGCGGTGAGAGCGGCGAGGCGAGTCCCTACAATCCGCCTGTGCGGCGGCTCGTGTCGGAACGGGAGAGTACTGGTGTGGATGTAGAGGCTGGAGGTGAGGGTGTGGCAACGGCAACGTTGCTCAGGAAACAGGTCATCACGCCTAGTATCTCGCGGTACGTGTTCAAGGTCTCGCCGAGTGAGCGGAGAGATGGTGGCGGGAGGCAAGTAGCGCTGAAGGCGTGGCACCCGGGGCAGCACGTTACGCTGGACTTCAGCGAGGAGCTGGACCACGGATATAGTCACATGCGGAACGACGACCCGCAGAGCCTGAACGACGACTTTATCAGAACGTTCACCGTCTCTGCGCCCTTGGGCAAAGGCCACGTGGATGAGGAAGGGAACGTGAGAGAGGGCGCGGAGCCGGAGATGGAGGTCGTGGTCCGCAGACATGGACCTGCCACGGGTCTGCTCGCGGGTTGGAACTTGAGGGCGCCGCTTGAACTGCCGGTGTTGGGGTTCGGCGGCGCGGAGGGGTTTCGGATGCCGGTGGCTTCTGTGGGGATAGTCGGGAAAGAGGTTCGGCACAGCGTGTTTGTTGCTGGTGGCGTGGGCATCACGCCGTTGCTGGCGCAAGCGGCTGATATCCTGGAGGGTAGAAGTAGAGCGACAGGGGAGCTTGAGGTGCTTTGGGGTTTAAGGGGTGGCGATCTGGCGCTTGCTGTGGATGTGTTTAACAAGATCGATTGCCTGGCAAAGGTTACGAAGCTTTTTGTCACTGGAGAAGTCGATAACACGGGGAGGACATTGCTGTCCTCGATCGAGGAGATGGGTACTGTAGTGACGGAGAGGAGGCTAGGGGAACAAGATGTTCTGGGAGCTGCGAAGGGGGAGAAGAGGAGATTCTACTGTTGTACAGGGCCAGAGATGATGAAGGCTCTACTTCAGTGGACCGAGGGCGAAGACGTTGTTTTCGAGAGCTTCAATTATTGAGATCTGGCGGGGAGCGTTCAGTATCGGTGTTTGTCAAGGCGTTTAAATTCTTGTAGAGCAAGGCTTGTCAATTGATTGAAGTTGTTCATAAATCAAGTGTGTTAAGCACAAACACCGCGATATACCTCATGCGCTTAGGTGACTGACAATGAATGTGCGAAAAGAATGACTGGCGGTATTGTGTATAGCACACGATTGAGGTCTGTTCTACCAGGTATATATACGTGTCTTATTTGGCTATAAGCTCATACCTAGGTAGGTAGTTGAACTACATAATGCTAATGGTGTGACTACGGTAACTGATATGTATTGTACAAAAGATATATTCCCTGGTACATTTTTAAATCCCTGGTGCCAACGAAGGGAATAGCAGAAATCTTGGGTGTGGGCAGTGAGGAGGTCAAAGACCATGCCTTTTTGTTAGTCAAGTCCCTAATGCCTATAGGAACCTAGGTATAGCCTCTAAGTTTGGGAGGAGCCCTCACATTTTGTTTACCAGCTTCATTCATTATGACACTAATGCAGAAACTGAGAGCAGTGAGAAACGTAGAACATTGACTATCTCGGTACTATGTACGGGACAATAGTATAGGCGGACTGGGTGACAGAAGGCCATTCTGTTCGTGCGATGGTCCTACACGACCGTGACACAGGTCTTAGGTAGTTACCGGATTAATTGTATTACATGGAGGAAATGGATGCTGAGCATCTCTGAGTTTCTGTGCAAGGTAAAGGAAATATGCTCTTGAACTTCAATTTTTTTTTCCACCTAAGCTTTATTACTCACGATATAAAATTTGACTTCGTTTACAAACAGACCTCATCATTGCTCCTTAAGGTACTAGTTATTCAAGAATAGTTACTTGGTAAAATGTCAGAACACGATGATAGGTATTTCGTATTAACGGAAGAATAATGAGGTCTTCTTGTTCATGTGAATGGTACTACAAGATAATGCCGGGTGGGAAGATGAGACGACTGATCCTGGGCAACCTGCGATCAAATCTCATAACATGCTCCCTTCGGTTGGGTGATCTGATGTAGGTGGAAGGAACAATCCGTTCATGACCAAAGCGGACTAGTCACGACTCAGAGAGGGAAGTTACAAATGGGCTCGGGCCACGTGGGGCAAAGCTGGTCTGCTGAGCTGCAGTCAAGGTCTGTCAAGGCCCAGCCCCAGTCAGGCCCCAGCCAAGCCAAAATGGGCTAGCCGGCTGTCTGGCGCAGGTCCGAGACGGACTGGAGAGCAAGATCCGGTTGCTATTTGATGACGCAGGAGACAGCGCATGCGACCAGTGTCCACCCCATCCACCATCCGGGGAAGCTCTGCACGCCGTCCTGGTCCATCATCTTCACTCTCGATATTCGCTCGCGTATACAGTCAATACATCACTCCTTCCACCGAAGTCAGTCTGTTGAACTTCTACGCCCATGCTGCTGCTGCCAGTGTTGAGTCACTGAAAGAGCACCATTATGGCGCGTATATCATCCTTGCTCGTCGCAGGAGCTGTGCTGCTAGCCAGCCGAGCTTCCGCTGACGATCTCTTGACACCCAAGCACGAGGCTGGCCGTTGTGCCCTGCGAGGCCACTGCGGAAAGAAAGGGTGGTTCGGAAAACAACTACCATGTATCGACAATGGACTCGCCGAAGCTCCCGATGACGACTTCGCGAAAGAGATCGAAGAGGTCTGTGGTCCCAAATGGAAAGACAGCAAGGTCTGTTGCAACCAAGAGCAGGTATGTCTCCGAGAAATCTGATGCCGAACCTAGTGGCAAGGCGCAATTGGCCGCGCATGTACTGACCAGTCTCGGCAGCTCGAATCTCTCAAGTCCTCCCTTTCCACGCCGAACCAGATCATCGGCAGCTGCCCTGCTTGCAAAGACAATTTCTACAACTTGTTCTGTACCTTCACCTGCTCGCCCGACCAATCGCTATTTGTGAACGTCACTCGATCACAAGAACTTAGCGGCGGCACTGCTGTTGCTGAGCTCGATCAGTTGATAAGTAAAGACTATGGCGAGGGTTTCTACAACAGCTGCAAGGAGGTCAAATTCGGTGCTTCCAACTCCAAAGCCATAGATTTCATCGGCGGAGGTGCCAGAAACTACACCGAGCTCCTCAAATTCCTCGGTGATGAGAAGGCCATCGGCTCCCCGTTCCAGATCAACTTCCCAACCAAATACTCCGAGCCAGACATGACACCGCGGGAGATGAAACCCAAGAAATGCAATGATGAGGATCCCAATTTCCGATGCTCTTGCGTGGACTGCCCAGAAGTATGCCCCGAACTTCCAAAAGTTCATAAGGCGGGTTCATGCCATGTAGGCGTCCTTCCTTGTTTGACATTCGCTTCTGTCTTCACATACGGTGTCTTGCTATCCACTCTTATCGTGGCTGTCATAGGCCATGTTGCATGGAGAAAGCATGCCCAAAGGCGAAGCGAACGTCTTCATCTTTTGCAGGGTGCCGCGCCGAGTGACGATGAAGATGAAGGTGATTTGGTCCGCAACGGAGCCATGTACGACAGACCCCAAAAGTACTACAAGATCAACACCTGGTGCGATACTGCTTTTAGCAAGTTAGGCCACTTCTGCGCAAGATTCCCAGCCATCACTATCTGCACCAGCCTGATTGTAGTGATTATTCTGAGTGTCGGTTGGGCCAAGTTCGAGGTAGAAAAGGATCCCGCGAGACTCTGGGTGTCGCCGGATTCAGCCGCAGCTCAAGAGAAGGCCTTCTTCGACGAGAACTTTGGCCCATTTTATCGCGCTCAAAAGGTTTTCTTGGTCAATGATACACAGACTTCAGGTACCGGTCCCGTTTTGAGCTACGATACCCTCACTTGGTGGGCGGGAGTTGAGAAAGATGTCAGGCAGCTCAAGAGCTCTGACTTTGGCATCTTCTTCAACGACGTATGTTTCAAGCCAACCGGATCGGCTTGTGTGGTTCAGTCTCCCACCATCTACTTCAACGGAGAGAAAAGTTGGAAGTCGCAGTTCCAGTCATGTGCAGAATCCCCAGTCGAATGCAGACCAGATTTTGGGCAGCCCGTCGAGCCAAACATGATTTTAGGTGGATTCGACAGCATTGACGATGTTACAGAAGCACCAGCCATGACCGTGACGTGGGTGGTCAATAACTCTCCAGAAGGCAGCTCAGAGCTCGCGCGTGCCAAGGATTGGGAGCGATCTTTGAAGGAGCGCCTTCTCAGCGCTCAGGAAGAAGCAAAAACTCGTGGGCTCCGGCTATCCTTCTCGACAGAGATCAGTTTGGAGGAAGAGCTCAATAAATCGACCAACACCGATGCCAATATTATCATCATCAGCTACATTGTTATGTTCATATACGCTTCTCTTGCATTGGGCTCGACAAGTATGACTTTGCGCGAGTTGATCAGAAACCCTGCCGTGGCGTTAGTCCAGAGTAAATTCACACTTGGCCTCGTGGGCATTCTCATTGTCTTAATGTCAATCACCTCGTCAATCGGGCTATTCTCGTGGGCAGGTATCAAAGCCACTTTGATCATCGCCGAGGTTATTCCCTTCATTGTTCTGGCTGTTGGCGTGGACAACATCTTCTTAATTGTTCACGAGTTCGAGCGTGTGAACCTCAGCCACCCAGATGCTGAGGTAGAGCAAAGGATTGCAAAGGCAATGGGACGAATGGGGCCTTCGATTCTGTTCTCAGCCATAACAGAGACGGTCTCCTTCGCCCTCGGCGCATTCGTCGGTATGCCAGCCGTGAGGAATTTTGCAGTCTACGCTGCCGGCGCTGTGTTCATCAACGCCCTGCTTCAGATGACGCTTTTCATATCAATCTTGTCTTATAACCAGATGCGGACGGAGGACCACAGGGCTGATTGCTTCCCCTGCGTCCAGGTTAAGGCTGCTCGTGTGCACCTTAGCAGTAATGGTCACGGCGGCAGTCGCCCCTTCGATGTGCCAGATGAAAGTCTGCTGCAACAGATTATTCGCAAATACTATGCACCTGCTCTACTGGGCAAGAAAGTCAAGGTCGTCGTCATTGCCGTCTTCACGGCTCTCCTCGCTGCTGGAATTGCCATGATTCCTTATGTGAAGCTTGGCCTGGATCAGCGTGTGGCTTTACCAGACGATTCTTACTTAATCGATTATTTCAACGACATGTACAGCTATTTGGACACTGGCCCACCCGTCTATTTTGTAACCAGGGACATCAACGCTACTCAGCGTACTGACCAGCAGGATATTTGCTCGCGCTTTAGCACCTGCGAGAAGCTTTCTCTTGCAACTGTACTCGAGCAAGAACGCAAACGACCTGACGTTTCATACATTGGCACTCCAGCAGCGAGCTGGATCGATGATTTCTTCCTGTGGCTGAAGCCAGAAAATACCGCATGCTGCAAGGAAAACGGCAAGGTCTGCTTTGAAAACCGGGAACCTGCTTGGAACATCACCCTCGAAGGTATGCCAGAGGGTGAAGAATTTGTTCACTATCTCGAAAAATTCCTCGAGTCACCCACCACGGAGGAATGCCCCTTGGGTGGTCAGGCTGGCTACGGCCAAGCTGTGGTCGTCGATGCCGCAACCGTGGACGTTCCAACTAGTCACTTTCGCACGATGCACACACCTCTACGCAGCCAGGAAGATTTCGTTAACGCCTACGCGGCGGCTCGTCGCATCGCCAACGAGATCAGCTCAAACACCGGGGCAGAAGTTTTCCCTTACAGCGTCTTCTACATCTTCTTTGACCAATACGCAAGCATTGTAAACTTGACAGGAACACTTCTCGGTTCAGCCATCGCGATCATCTTTGTCGTATCCACGATTCTTCTTGGTTCTGTGGTAACGGCGCTCGTGGTGACGATCACGGTAGCAATGACAGTCGTAGACATCATTGGGGCCATGGCTGTCTTCAATGTTTCACTGAACGCCGTTTCGTTGGTCAATCTGATCATCTGCGTTGGTATAGCAGTCGAGTTTTGCGCTCACATTGCCCGTGCATTCATGTTTCCGTCCGGCTCTGTCATGGAGCGAGCCAAGAATCGCTTCCGTGGCCGAGATGCCCGCGCTTGGACTGCATTGGTCAATGTTGGTGGTTCGGTCTTCAGTGGCATCACCATCACCAAGTTGCTTGGTGTATGCGTACTCGCATTCACCCGCTCGAAGATCTTTGAAATCTATTACTTCCGTGTGTGGCTGGCCCTTGTCGTATTTGCTGCCACTCATGCGCTCATTTTCCTGCCTGTGGCTCTATCCCTAATTGGTGGAGATGGTTATGTCGACCCTGAAAGTGAGGGTGGTCTACCTGAGGATCTGGCGAGTCGACGGTTCAGGGCGCTTAGAGATGCAAGCGACTCGGACGAGTACGACGATTAAGGGGACATGGCACATATTGTAAAACGTAATTGAAGGTAGCCCCGTGGCATTATTTTGGAGTGAACGGAAAGGTATCGTCCACAGCATTGGGACTATAGAACTACCAGGCTATATTGAGTGCGATAGCTCTAGAAATACGTAGGCAACAAGGCGCAATAGGCGTTGCTTGGTTGACTCTAATTAGCATTGGAAAACTCGATTTGTACACAGATCCTCTAGTTCACCCCACTTGATGCCAACCACTCACTAATAGTTGGCTTAATGTTGAGTGACAGATTGCAGTTGTGCTACCTTGTGGAAACATCGCAACGCCACGGTTGAAGCTGATGCGATATAGAGAGAGGCTCTATCTGTTCTGCATTTTTGAGGCCTCCTGTCTTATAGGGGACTGCCTGATCAACTTTTCTTTTTATAGTCTGCACATTGACGCAGGTACATGGAGGGAGTCCAGATCAGTATCGAATTTTATACTTCACTTGTCTGACCTAGTAGAGCCACAAAGACCCTAGTATCGAGTTTCTTGATCCAACACTCTTCTAGTTCCTTGGCCCACAATCTAGAGGAACGTCCAGTCCGAGTCCTCGAGGCCCTCCTGGCTGGACTTTTGCTGCGAGCCGCTGGTCGTGGGTTTCTGCCGTCCGGGCCTGTGTTCCTGTAGCAAATACGTCAATTTGGTTGCCTTATCGAGCGAGGGTAGAAAACGACGGGAAGCCATCGGACGATATGGTACCAGGTCTTCCCCTATCTGGGGAATTTTGAGATATATTTCCAGGAATCATATAATTGGTAGCGCCCTACACAGAGGCTTGAGCCCTCCAATGACTTCCTTCAGGGTAACGCTTGAGTAGTAAATGGGGACAGCGTGTGTGTCTTACCTCCCAAACGTTCATCGAATCTACCAGCGCGCGCAGCTCTTTCAACTGGACTGATAGCCGGCGCTGTCTGTCTGCCTCGATGTCTTCGGCTCCATCCCTGTTGTCTTCTCGGCGTCGCGGGCGTCGCGCAGCGGATATCGATGTGCCCTCTGCATCGCGGATGAGTCTCTCAAGAGAGGGGCGTCGTCGATGAGGCTCGATGCCAGCTCGTTCTCCTTTTTTGCCTTCCCCTCGCTTGCTGTGTCCGTGTTCGTGTCCACGCCTGTTCCTATCCCCTTTCTTTGATTCTTCGGCTACTGGTACTTGTTGGCCGCCCGCCGACGCGTAAGGCGAGTTCCGCATACGCTCATGCTCCACTTGCCAGCGCAGGGCTTCCCGCTCGTCGATGAGGCGGTTGATTTGTTGGGTGTTTTCCCTCAGCTCGGCGTCCTTCTCGTTGATCCTGTCTCTTAGGCGGCGATCCCCGATCCCCCCACTAATACCATCTGCCCCTCCTGCTCCTGGCCCGCTTCCGCTCTCTCGCTGCGCCATTGCCATGTCCCGCCCGTTGGCCGCATTCGCCACGGTGCGCCGCGCGAGCGCCACGCCGTCCTCGACCATAACAGGAACATAGGTACGCAGGGCGCCGCCGAGGAGGCGTGCGGGACGCACGAAGTAGGGGTCGAGGCAGTGGCGGTGCTCGCGGGCTAGGGCCAGGAGGCTGCCGGAGACCTCGAGAGCAGTGCCGACGTGGGTGTTAATGGCGCGGGTGAGGGAGGCGATACGCTCGGCGACGTCGACGTCTTGCTGTAGTTGCTGGTAGAGTTCTCCATCAAAAGCGTGGTGGTCTGAGTTGGGGATTGCGGCTGCGGTATGAGAGTGGGAGAGGGATGAGGAGGTGCCCCAGGAGGAACTGGTGGTGAGTGAAAAGGGCGGCGAGGGGGAGTAGAGGGCTGGGGCGTCTTGGTCTTGGTCTTGGTCTTGGTCTTGGTCCTGGTCCTGATACTGGTGATGGCTCTGGTGATATTCCATAACGTTATTTTGAGAGTACGATTCGTGAATGCGACCGATCTTGCGGTTTTGACTCGGCTTGGAGTGAGTGGTGGAAGTGGACGGATAGGGGCTAAGGGGGGCAGGGGCGTCCCTGTAGGCGCGATTCGAACTCGTGTTGTGCTTTCTCTGATCCTTCCGCGTCGGAACTGGCGACGCTGGATGTGAGGTAGACTGTATCGTCAAGCCATTCTCGTCAATGTGGTATATCCTGGTGTGACATCCTCTGGGTTGCGGCGCCTGAGAATCGACAGTGTCCCGTGACAGGTCTAGTGTCGATATCTCGCTGTCCCTCTTCGGAGAGTCGTCATCAACAGAGGCTGGGATGTCACTCTCCTCGTCACTCCAATCGTCCAATTCCTGCATCATTTTTAAGTCGTGCTTGTCGAATAGGTCGTAGGTATCTGCCCGTGTGTCTGGCAAATTGAGGTAGGAGCTCACTTGAGCTCGAGGTGGACTCAGTGCGTGGTAACCGACGTAATGACAGTTGCAGTTTATCCTCGATTGAGAAAAAGCTGTAGACTCTTTTTTTGGCACAAAAGTCGTGATGATGGTTCTTTGGAGGATTTGGCGAGACTTGTCTACTGGCCAATGGGAAATCTTGTCCTGAAGCCTTTTGGAAGTTCATGTGGTATGCAAAAATGCAAAATGCAGAATTACGCCAACGCCTATCACGCAAGCCCTGTTCTTGCAGCGTGTCTCCTACCCTTTGCTCCCAATTTGGACGTTCAAAATGTGGTGCTAACTTCAAGTCAGAGTTTGACAGGTGGACATCGCTGTACCAGCCTAGGTAGCTTTCTCAAAACAGAGCAGATGAGGCTCTGAATAAGGTTGACTCGGACTGCCATCTGGTTCGCCCGACAGCCTTACCAAGCCAGACGCGCAGCCAAATGCAGGTACCTTACCGGCTTTGTCCTGGCTCTCATTTCCCCTTTACTTTCTCAATCGAATATTGGGTTACCCCAGGCACATTAAGTTAAGTAGGTAGTTCCCAACTGCCTCATCTGTTCCGCTTGCCTCCCGAATGTTACAATTCTCAACCATTCTGGCAGCTCAGCTTAATGGGCATGAACCAAAGCCAGGCAATCTAGCGAGTGAGACTTGTATGCCTACTTGAGCTATACATAGTAGTTGATGTCAGGTTGACAAACTATACGACTTGGGTCGGTTGGGCTTCATGGTCGCTTCCGCTATAGATAGATACAAGTTAGCCAGAAAATCAAATGGGCAGCGTGATGACAGGACAAATTCCAGATATGGCAGACGCAGTTCATCCGAAGAAGACCAAAGAGCATGTAGGACTTGAATGTGTCAATCGGCTAGTAATGGACCGTGAGCCTGAGTCGCTCCAGCTCACACACATGCGCACACACCCATCCATGTACACCCATTTTGCAGGTGTGCTTATAGCCTCGAGCGTCTCGCCTATAACAGTGTGATGGACAAACTGCAACGACCACTTGGGAGGCCAGAACGTCACATAAGAGCAGATATAAGTATGATCCTCCGCCTTACGTGGTGATATCTCTGCGCGGTGTTTGCACGATATACGATATACTGCGGTAGGCGGTAAAATCGCAGCGGGGCCGACATGGAAGACTACTTAATGTATAACCGCGAGACGGAGTACAATCGCACACGATTCTCTTCTCTTCTCGCACTGTGACTGTTATTCGGGGTGTTGGAAACGGCTTCTTTAACAACCTAAAGACCAGGTAAGATACCCAGGGTGCTTGTCACTTTCTAGTCAGATGGAGAAGGGTGTTGGAACTGAGAAGTGCCTGCTCCAGAGACAACACAAAGATGGCTCTGTGAGGACTACTTAATGGTCTGCGCTCGAGTTGAGGGTGCGCCTTTTCTATGTCACACTAGGTGTCCAGACATGGGAGGCGTTTTCGGAAGGCTCCATCTCTACTAGGGGAGTTTCCGCCTACCTAACAGTACATATGTACTACCTATTACCTACGCCTGAAGTGTGACAACTCGTTAGCCTATTCAGTAGCACATTCAGTAGCACAGGCAGTCAATGGATCACATTCCGCCAAGTCATGCAGAGACAGAGTTGAATACCACTGGCTAGAACGGACGAGAAGAGGAGCGAGGCATTGATCTTTGATGGATGACTGCTCATTCAAAGTGGCGACAGGTTGCAGCAAGACCTCGACCAGAAACGATGTCACGTTTAAGAGTGCTGGATCTGAGGACCCTGCTGATCCATTACTTTTGTTTCCAGTGTCTCCGCCGAGCCTTTCTTCGCTACCGTGCGCCTCAGGTGCTGCGAACATGTACAGTGTATCCGTCATCTAATACTGTAAGTTACTGGTTTATAATTCTCTGCCATGTACAAATGTGTTTCCTCAGATGGGGATTCTGGCAGGGGCTTCCCTTTGTTTGCGTTCCTGGCGATGCGAACGGGCTTTCAAAAAGCTCATCGTGTTTCTCGCTTTCTCTGTCTGATATAACTCGCAGATACACGTCTCGGATACCTAAGTTACCTCATCCTCATGGTCCCTCTTTTCAACTTGATTGCATTGTCTTTGTTAAGAGACTCAGCACACTTCATACAGACCCTAGTTCGTGCATACCATCAAGTATGCATCTCTGCTTACCCCGAAAATCACTCTTCACACAGCTGCCCTACCATCTGTCTGCACATCGGGCTATTCGGGTGTCTTACGGTAGAAGCCTGCGGGGGCAGTTGATCACGCAATCCATACTGTGCTTCAGTGTGGGGTGCCGATGCCGACGACGGCCGAGACCCTCTCCAGTCCCTCCACTGCTCGGACTGCCTACAGCAGTACATAAGGTACCTAAAGTACATCTAAGGTGCTGACTGAGGCTCGCAACTTGCGGTACTTCTGTACAAGACCGTCCACTTGATCCCACTTGAATAATCCGTTCTTTCAGTTTTCAAGTCACTCCCCCATTCCATACTACCAAACTACTGCCATTATACCCATCGCCTTCGGTTTTAGCACAACACCACCAACAATTCCTCCTCTAAGCCTCCCACACTTCACTTTCTGATATTCATTGCCCGCAGCATCATCGACAGCGCACTCTCGATCCGACCTGCCCTCTCTTGCCCTGCCGCTGCGCAGGCTCTTACCCAGCCCGTCCCGACACAATGACGTCCCACCCCGCCAACCCGCCGCCGCCCGTGTCAGCGTCGGCCATGACACTCGCAAACTACAGATTCCCATCGCACCGCCTGCTGCGACAACAACAGGACCCCGACCGCATACCGTTGGTACTCGTCGCCTGCGGTAGTTTCTCGCCTATCACATACCTCCACCTCCGCATGTTCGAGGTGAGTTCGATCCGCCCTCTGTCAACACTGCTCCGCGGCTCGGACAAGAGGCGTCCCCCTTTCGCATGACCAGATAATTGACTCTTTATGCGTGCGACAGATGGCAAACGATTACGCGCGTTTGAATACACGATATGAGGTCGTAGGCGGCTACCTGAGTCCGTGAGTGACCTCTCTCGGGCATGCGCCCTTTCTCTTGGTCGGCAGCAGCCTCGGATCTGCGAAACCAACGGGAAGAAGGCAAAATCGCCGAACTAGCCCATCCGCTGACCCGACAAACATCGCAGTGTGTCCGATGCTTACCAAAAGACTGGTCTCGCGCCCTCATATCACAGGTAAGATCAAGCTACACATCCAATACCCAAGACATGATGCAGCGCCTTGGTCTGCTGCAAGTGGCTGACTCACTCCCCTAAAACAGAGTGCGCATGTGCGACCTCGCCGCCGAGGAGACATCCAGCTGGCTCATGGTCGACCCCTGGGAGGCTATTCAGCCCGAGTACAGCCCGACGGCCGCGGTGCTCGACCACTTCGAGCACGAAATCAACGGCGTCATCGGCGGATGCCGGCCGGCCGACGGCGGCAGCCCCCGCCCCGTCAAGATCATGCTGCTGGCGGGCGCCGACCTCATCGGCACCATGTCCACGCCCGGCGTCTGGGCCGAGAAGGACCTCGATCACATCCTCGGCAGCTACGGCGCCATGATCGTCGAGCGCTCCGGCACCGACATCGAGGATGCCCTCGCCAACCTCAACCGCTGGGAGGACAACATCCACGTCATCCATCAGATGATCCGCTTCGACGTCAGCAGTACCAAGATTAGGCTGTTCGTTAAGCGTGACATGAGTATTCGGTATCTAATTCCAAGCCAGGTCAGTTTGAAATGTTCCCCCACCAATTTTTTTTCTTTTCTCATAAATTGATTGACATACGGCCAGGTCATTGAGTATATTGACCAACATGGTCTGTACAAGGAGGGTGACGGCAAGGACAAGCAAGCTTCAACCTCCAAGTGAGGGGCCCGGATACATGTATGGTCCAGAACAAAACTGCAGTTGACTTCTACTGCTCGAACAAAAGAGTATCACGAGCGTCTTGGGTAGATCGACCCAGGTCTAGAGAGGCGTACGTCGATCTGTTTGGATCCTGTTACGACGCCTGGTAGCGAGTCTCCTTGTACAACAGACATAGGGTGAGGCATGCTCGTTAGTCGCAGCGGCGTCAGAATTCAGTCATGCGAAGTGAGAGGTACAAAGACAGCGACAATGTCGGTGGTAAATTAAGTTTGATACTTGGCAGTAGGCCTGTATTATCCCAGATCTGATGTCTAGACGTAGCTGCTCTTTCAAAGTATCCCTTTAGCGATAAAGCGACAGAGAATAATACCGCACATGATACCTTCTAGGTTTGATGGATCTTGAACTTATCCAGCACTTGTTCCCAAGTCAATTCAAACATAGCTCGTCCAGGCCCCGGCCAATCGTCTACACATCTTTTCCATGATCGTAGCTCGTATATATAACATTATCATGATCTTTCAGAGCTTGTGAAGCCATGCCTCCTACTGGGGTTTTTCTTTATCGTCGTCCAACTACGAGAAACTTGCCAGTCAAGACTTCGGCTTTCCAACCGTGGGCCGTGAGCGCCTTGCCGACACTGCTCCGCAGCGGCGACCTGCCGTCAGCACTATGGCGCCCTATACCCGTGATGACGGTAAAGCCGTTCTCTCTCGCCCTACGCTTACGCTCCTCGCTCGTGGAGCCAAGCAGCAGGCCGTCCCACCACGCGCGAACGCGGTCGAGGGCGATGTCGACGCCGACCTGGACCGTGGCGCCGTGCAGGTCGACGCTGTCGAAGGTGCTGGTCGCGTCGACGCGCTGGTAGGCCTCGGCACTACGGGCCTGCACCAGGCCGGCGACCTCGTCGCGGCGGCGCTCAGCGTAGAAGGCCGCGACGTGACGGAAGTGCGGGTCCGAGCGGCCCTTGCGGTTGGCACCGGCGACGGAGGAGGTCAGATGGTCCAGCGATGCTGCTCTGGTGTCCAGACTTAAGGGCGGCTGTTTATATGCGGTGGCTGGTAATGGGAGGGGACTTCTGGTGATGGGGGTGGTGGACGTCGAAGATTTGGACGGCGGCCTGGTCAATGCAGGATTGGGATCTGCGATGACGGAGTCGGAGCCGGTGGCGGCGAGGCTGTAGGAAATGTCGTACTTGAGATAGGCCGGCTTCTCGAAGTGTTGCGCAAGGACGTCGACGACTTCTACGGCAGCTTGGTGGGAGGAGGTAGTTTCGAAAATGGGGCCGAAGTAGATTTCTGGTATCCAAGGTATCCTCTTCGCCTGGGCATCCAGCATGTGCTCGGAGGCCGACAATGTCGGGATGTCCAGAGCAAGGTAGTTGTCTAGATATGCCACAATAGCAGCGCCGAGACAGTAGCCTTTGCTCTGATACATGCAGCTGGCATCGGACTCGGGCAGACTGAACTTATCAGTCAGGAATGCAACATTCGCCTCATCCTTGCTCTCATCCCGCGTAGGGCTTTCAACAGACGTAGCGGAGAGCGGGCTGCTGGCCGAAGAAAGCTTGGGCGACCCCTTAATCTTCTTCTTCTTGCCTTTGCGCTTCTTCTGCGTCACGGCGGCGATAGTAACGTCGTCATCGGAGACATAGAACCCGTCGATCCCCTTGGGTCGCTGCCCGGTGTCCTCGAGATACTGTAGGTTGAAGAGTTCATCGATAGCGACATCTGCGTTGCCTCTTGCCTTTTTTAGGGCCGACTTAATGTCGAGAGATTTCAGAGACACAAACATCTCCGCGAGTTGTTGCTCTTTCTCCTGGTTGGTCAGGCCGTCGAGCATGGGGACGTGGTATCCTGGTGAACCAGGCTTCGATGTCGCAGATGACGCGACAGAGACTTGGCTCTTGCTCCGAGAACTGTCAGTTGTGGTGGTTACGCCATCGCTGCTCTTCAAGTCGCTATCCAGGGCCGGAATCGGCTCGGCGGCATCCTGCTCGGATGGGTTGATCTCGATGTCATGATTGACACCGATGCCGCTGGGGTTAAAGCCAGTGGCTTCTTCAGCCACTACATCCTTTGAGATGGCTTGCAGTATAGCTCGTGCTTCAGCGAATTGAGCTGGGTCATTCAAGTTATAATCACTGGTGATGGATAAAATCGTAGTCTCGTCAAGTAATGAGCAAAGCTCATCAACGAGTTGCTTGGTGGGATCATCCATAATTCAAACACGACTGTATAAGTATAGATAGTAGTTGCAAAATAATCATACGGGGTTTTGGCGAATGAAAGCAGTGTCGATGTTCTCATGTCCAAGTGAAGCGTGAGACTGGGACAAGAAAAGGGTGAGATGAGGCGGCTTCTTGATACATTATCAAATAGAGAGAAAGAATCCAGTTGCCCAGGTGTCTTCAGAGTGCACTGGGTTCAAATTGTGCTGTCCTGTTTGATCGTGCGATGCGCCTGATTAGAATCTGGTTGCGGGTAGGCGATGTTGATGCGCAGATCGAGAGACTATAACAGATGATTCATCACAGAAGGGAAGACTGCGCAGATGATGTTTGAAGTTGGGAAAGCTGACGGCTTCGCACTAATAGGGCACCTAGGCAACATTCGTACAGCAAAGTGTATCAGCTGTCAAGCTTGGAACTTAAGTATGTGAGGCGGCGTCCTGGTAAAAATGTCGGCCCGAAGCCAGCTGGGACAAGCCATCTCTGCTACGACGGGTGCATCGTAATGTGCTGGAACTTTGAGGCCCACCAAAGAACCTTCAAAATGTGCTCAGAATAAGGCATTGGAGGAACAGAGGCGTGGCCGCCAGAAGATAGGCAACACGAATGATCGATGATCAACTTTGAACGAACAGTCTGCAGGAGACGAAATGCTCACGTTGGAATTAGGTAGTAATGATTAATGTGGCGGTCGTGCGCCTGCTCTACAGTTTATCAAGCCGGTTACATCAAGGCTCATCCTGAGCCTTCTAATCTAGGATTGAGTATGTTGGTACAGAAGTAGGTAGCGATGAGTGGCAAATCAGGTGTATTGAAAGTACATGGAGGTTTCTTCCATTGTTCTTTTCCCTTCTCAAGAGGCAGACCAGTGGAATCCTCAGAACTCCCGACTCTCACCAATATTGCAAACGTCAAAAACACCCGTTTCAGGGAAACCTCTTCTCTTGAGAGCCTCTCTGAGTATCTTTGGCGGCTCTAGCGGAGGCTCGGGTGTAAGTGCCCAGGTCCCCCAGTGAATCGCCATAGCTCGGCTACACCTTGTATCTTTGAAGATCTCGACCGCGTCGTGCGGGTTTGAGTGCATGTGAGAGAAGACATGTCGAGGATGATAAGCTCCGATAGGGATCAGCCCCAGATCGACCGAACCTAAGCGCTGTCCAATCTGCTTGAACTGAGGGCACACTGGCAGATGCGCGTAGTCGGCACCCCAGTCATCCACGCCTTTGGGGACCTTGGGTACTGTGCGATACCCCGTGTCCCCTCCAAACCATACCGTCTTCGACGGATTCCCCGACTGGACGCCCCAGGATGCCCAGAGGGTCGAATCGCGATCAAGACCGGTTCTTCCTGAGGTATGCTGACTCGGGAGGCAGGATATCCTTGCCTTGATCGGGTCCTGCTTCATCGAGACGGCACTGTCTGTATCCTTAGAGGGAGACGGTGTCAACGTGATGTCTATTTCGTCCCACCAGTCCATCTCGGTCACGTTTGGTACCCCGCTGCTCTTGAACCACTTCTCCAACCCGAGTCCGACGAAGAAGTGTGCATTCGGGTGGTGCTTCTGGATCTCTTGTACGGAGGGATACGAGAGATGGTCATAATGGCTATGGCTAATAACGACAGCATCAACAAACGGGAGGTCGGCTATATCACAAGGCCGCTCGGTGTATCTCCTGACCATGGACATGTTTATCGGCGCACAGCAGTCCTCGAACACTGGGTCGAACAGCACACGCAGACCTGACGGGTATTCCACATAGTAGCAGGCGTGGCCAAGCCAAGTGGCCCGTAGCTTTGACGAGGACGTCCGCGTTGGAAGGAAGTGTGGCTTCACGACGGGCACGATTTGGTCAGTAAGCTTAGGTTTTGGCCACTCTGTAAAACCAAATAATGCCCCTCTGCAAACCAGTATATGGAGTCAGCTCGCGCCAATGCAAGACTTGATTCAGATACCAATGAAGTAAGGACACTCACAGACCAGTCGACATCATATCCCACACCGAAGGAGCGACATGGGAAGGATGCGGGTTCTGGAACTTGGTAGTCTTGCCATGCCGATTCTTGACATGATGGGCCTTCGCATCACTGGGTGTCTTGTCCGAAAGGGGCTGTTGGGTGACGCTGCAGGCGTAAGCGGTCATGCCAAGGGCTAAGGCGCCGGTACCGACCGAAGCAGTCATAGTGGTGATGTGATTGCTGTACTGACGTGGTTTCGGACGACTACGACTAGATCGCAGCAATTGTCTGAGGGTGGAACGCATTATACTCAAGCAAGCAGACAAGTTCGCACACGGGAATGGCAGGGTTCCCTCAGTCTATTATATTTCCTTCGCCTGGGTACGACTGGAACAGGCAGAGAAGCCAACGCGTGAGTATACGACGCCTGCGGTGTGGGCGGGTCAAATCCTTGTTCAGAAGCTAACAGGCAGCCGCGTATTTCGGATTTTATCTGTTTAAAGCCTGGAGCTGATATGTCCGGAGTGATCGATGTTACCGTCGAGCATTAAAGCCCTCGAGCGACCAGAAGTAGTTGTGGCAGGCCTGCAATACTTCTCCGAGTCCCCCCAACGGCGCAATTCGAGTCCGACGGGAATGCGAATGCGGCTGGAGCTTGGCCGCTAAATATAAGTGATGCCGTCATTAACTCCGAGGAGTACGGAGGGTCTCCCATTCCATATTGACAGTATTAGAGGTGCCCTAAAGATATGTTCAAACCGCGATCAGAACCTGGACAATCGTCTTGGCGAGCAAAGTTCGAGACTTCGCTCGTAGTACTACGACGCCACGTATCTGCCCGTGCTCATAGATCCGACCCAAACAGTCAGACTGACATATCCGGACTCTGCATCTCCTCACAGGAACAGCTGAAAGGTTGCCACCAAATCTCGCGCCAGAATTGGTTCGGTGTGCGAATACATTCTCAGCAAAGACAGATGGGAAAAATTACGAAGCAGAAGGTCATAAAAGGAATAGATGCATAAAAACATATACCTTACCACCTGACACACAGTATTATATAGACCAACACATCAATTAGATACTGCGCTGGTGCATGTATGGTTTAAACCACTGGAAAGGATGTCAAAAACTTGTGAAGAAGTTAGACAAAAGATGAGATCTCCCCCGGACAGGCTTGAACTGTCAACCTCTCGATGCCCTGCGTGAGCCAGTAACAGTCGAACGCGCTAGCCAATTGCGCCACGGAGGATGTGGATTGAAGGCGCTGAAGAACCTCAATTCCTTGGCTGTTGAGTGTAGGCATCTTATCGAGCACTATAATTGTTTTGCATACGCACAGATCATATTGCCCGGGTTTTACTGGCGGGCGATGCAAATTAGAGTGGTGCAGCATGGTGGCTGTGTGGAGTGACAAAAACATTTGCTACAGCATGGGTTTGATCTAATTCTTATTAGTGAGGGTGTCCGACCGGGGCTCTACTAGAAGACACAACTATGAATGAGGCAGTCATGACTTTCACAAGGCAAGTTCAAGGATAGCAGACCTCTACACTGGCTACTTAAGCAAAGCCTCAATTGAACAAATACACTTAGTTGCCATATGCTGGATCTTTCTAGTATTACGGGGGTCATCTCTAGGCAATCCGCCCAATATGGTTACAGGTCAGTACCAGTATGTCAAGGGAGGACTATGCCTACTTGACTGATAATGGTAGGTCTTTACATGCATGATTGTACCTTACTATACCAACACTTCCGTTCTTGTTCTCACTGACATGTTTGCATGCCTCGATTTTTTAGTTGTTTGCACTGGACGTTATTAAGGCGGTTGGCGCTGCAGCGAATCCAGCTGACATCAACCTCAGCCACTTTTCCCACTTGCACTGTCAGTCCTCCTAGTCACCCTTTCAAAATTATTCAACATGAAAAGTCCCGCCACATACTTGAGAAAACTGTGATAGCTTTAGATTTTACAGCCGGGGGGGGTTTCAAGTGTTCATTCAGCCTCTTTTTACCAAAACAAGCTGTATGGGAAAGGGTGCCAAATGCAGCCTGAGTTCCTGGAACCAGAAACATTATTTGATATTGAACTTGCCAACTTAAGGTTGCAAACTTTACTACGCTTCTGACCTGTTGGTTGTTTTCAACGCAGGATAGACAGTAGGTGAGTTTTGACAGATACTACCACTTTCCATTGCCAAATACGCTATCATAAGCAGAGTTCAATACATCATTCTCTTCCCTCTAGCTGCCAATACTCTCACTGAAAGACTCCCTCCATCAGTTCAACAGTGGAGAAAGCAGCTCAGGACGTCTCTACAGGAGACAAACTTCACCTGAGTTGACAGACAGTCTCCCGGGGCCTTTCAAAAACCTGTTTCAAAAAGGTATGTATAAGTGTTTGTCCATAAATACCATCTGGTTCAACCTTACTAAAAGGGACCTTCAAAGAAAAAAAAAATGCCTGTCTTTATTTTAGTTTGTCATGTTCAGCGTCATCTTCGAATTACGATTTTCGTCATTGTACCAAATATGTGATGCGTCTTTGCTTTTCACCCAACCACTTATCTTCTTTTTATCCCCCAGACTTGATTTTGTACCATCTGGACTGGTGTCGTAACAGAAAGCACGAACGCAACGCCGCATCTCATAGCAGGACCTATTATGTGTCCGACAAGCCGAGGCTATTGATCAGTCATAGATTGTGAGCAAAGACTGGAAAGTGATAGGACCATCAGAGCGGACTGAATGGCTGTCACGGCATCCGGATGCAATTCACGCTATCACGACGCCAGAACGGCCCTATCGGAAGGCTACCACTCCCAAAAGGTACTGGAGGCCCCGGTGATGATCTGATTACTATGTTTGCATCAAAATATCGAGGCGCATCCGATTTTTCATTGCTCACCGATAGGCTGGCAACACAGATAGTGCCACTATGACGGGATGTGACGGTACGACTTCTATGTCGTACACGTCAGTATATAGGCATATGCAGTTTGACCTGATTACGATCAAACCGTTACGATGTTCTTCGCTGTACAGCCATATGACTTTTTGAAGGTCGCCACATGACGGTCGTAAGTTCTTCGCTTATGCATCTCGCCTAGAAATCACAGTCGTTCGCTTCTGTTCCATGCCTTATCATCAGACAAGGTGATCGAGCGTGCTTCTACAAACTAGCAGTCAACTTAGGCTTCTTTTTCTGAGTGCGTAGTTGCTCTCTAAGGTATGGTGTTCTCCCGCTGCTGTGCTCACGGGAACCCATCACATTGTTGGGGTCGTGGATGACAGTTTCGTGACCATAGAATGGATTAAGTAAGCGTATTCAGAGCATGAGAGTTTATGAAAGAGTAATCTTATGCAGATTTGATCAGCCTGTATATAATCTCACTCGTAGTTCGGTTTGGCAGACTGATACGAAGTAAGGCAGGAACTCCTGCCCACACAGGTGCCTTCCCCATCCCATCACTGTTTCACCCATGCTTCTCAAGATAACTCAGAGTAGGCCTTCTGAGTCCAGTCTATTCCAGCTCTACCCTCAATCTCACTTCAAAATATCTTATGCAGCGATATTTGTTCTTCACACATCAGGAGAGGCTCGAAAAATCATCCCCTTCTCAGATTCTTGCAACGTCTGACCAATCCTTTGTGTTTACTAACTCGCGTAAGCACACCCACTTACGAATATGAGGGTCTTCTGGACGAAGATTCTTCTCGTAGGTCTGGTCGACAGCATCTTCATCCCGAATGACCCTCGATGTGGCCACGGCGAGTACTGGTGCCAGGATAGATGCGGGTCCGATGCCTGGGGATATACGTGCTGTAGAACTCCAGATGGAGAGAACAACCTATGTGGAAGTGGTACTTATTCGAATTCTTATTGACGAACAATGCATAGATCCTGACATGCCTCTAGGGACGATCTGCTGTCTTTACGGCTGCTGTCCCTGGTTCGCCCAGTGCGCCGACAATGGAGCTTGGTACGTTGACGAAGGCTCTCCCTCGTTAGTCCTTCCTTCCACGGTTCACAAGAAACCGATTGTTCCCAGACAAGACCAGACCCTGGGCTACGAGAACTCACGAGAGCCTGTCGTCCTCTTTATACCCTACCCAGCATCTCTTGGCACTTTAAACATGCAAGAGCATTGCCGTTCTTTACCTGTTGGCCTGCTTGATGATGCTTGACTTTGATAGATCTTAAGAATTGTACTGATACAGCATGTATTACAGTACTATTTCGGCCTCGACCGGTAACATAACGGTCCCAGCTACAGCTACCAGCCCACCACCAGGGGTTTACACTCTGACCAGTACGCCTATCACAACAATCGGAAACTCCCTCCCTGCCTCAACTGTATCAAACGGCCAGACTGAACCAAGGCCAGATGTTGTAACGCTTACAGTTCTTACTACTCTCACTGTACTGGGCCAGACCCCAACACTGTCCCAAAATGATGGGACACCTTTATTCATGTCAACTTGGACAGCCCCTGATGGAAAAACCATAGTCTCGAGCTCTGGCTATCTGATAGCTGGATCTACAACTTTCACTATTCCAATCTTGAGTGCCGCGACTACATTGACGATACTAGGCGATACTTTGACTCTGTCTCCGAGCGAGGTGGAGTCCAATCCCGCCTCGACATGGACCGAACCCGATGGGAAAACTGTTGTCTTGAGCTCGAATTTCATTATAGTCGGATCAGAGAGTGTGGTGATAACACTGCCAGCTCTAGAAACTACAGAAACTATCCTCGGAGAGACACTCACACTGCTACCGTCTACACCATTTTCACCAGAGGAAGGCTCTGTTGTGGTGACATCAGCTTCAGGTAGTGATGCATTTTCGAGTCTTGTACGTCCACCTTCCTCGTCAACCATCAGTTCAAGTGTCACTATATCAAGCAGCACATCTCCTTCAGAAACATACATTTTGACGTCTCGAGTGAGCGGGTGGACACCATCAATTCCAACTTCAGATGCCTCCACGCCGATCACACAACCGTTTCCGAGCGTTTCCCAGGAAAGCCATACCTGGTCGCTGACAACAAGTTCGAGTATCGACACAGGTGTGACTATGGCTTCCGACTCAACGATCTGGGTTGAGCCAACGCCTGGTGTGGTTTCGAGCTCGGGGGTGATCGTCATCAGCAGTACAGGCACACTAATAGTGCCTAATGGGCTGACAGCAACCTCGACATTGACTACCGATGGACTTACCTTCACGTTATTCCCTTCAACTGAGGGATCAAGGAGTATGGACTCATCTTCAGGTTTTACAATGGATTCCACAGCTCATTCTATCGTTCAACCTACAGCCCAGTTAACCGAAGGCTCCACGTCAGATTCAACGAACTCGACGGCTCAGTCGACACAAGTTCCAGCCCAGGTGTCTACTTCCAGTACCTCGCAATCGACTACTACATATATATCCAGTTTGACCACATTTACCACGTGGCCAATAGCTGTCATTATACCTATTACCACGTTTGTAGCGGCGCCCACACCCACAGATGGCGGGAGCGCGACGAAATGTGAACTCTGGTTTTTCTTTGTAAGCTGATGCGCCTTACTGCCCATTAAAGTGATACTTACCTGGTTTGTTCTGTACAGATTTGTATTCAAATTCCTCAAATTCGCATTGGGGGGTGGAGGTGGACGTTGCCCCCGGGGATCTATCCTCCAGGCCCACCTCCGTTTCCCGCATTCTCTCTGCCACCTGGTCTCAAGATCCAGGGCTCATTGCCGCCTTGGCCAAGAATAACGTAAGTTCGTATTCATATGTAGGTTACTTGAAGCGTAACATGATACTGACCATCCTAGAATCGGAGAGGATCGACTTCCAACGTATCCTACACAACCAACTGATGGGTGTACTGAGACGGCATCTATCTGCTCCACGACCACCTCCTTGGTTGTTTCCATATCAGGTACTGTCACGACGACAGTCGCTACAGCTACAATCACCCCAACATGCGGCACCCTCACAGGATGCGCTTTGGGGGATGAGGACATCACAGCCAGTGTCACTAGTGTCACGTCATGCACAGCAGTCACGAACACTAATCCATTTGTGACATGCTTCTCAGTTCCGGGCCCAACTTCCTGCTCAAACTTAAGCACGATCTTCTCAACTGACACTTCTTGTGAGGAGACGGCTACTACCAGCACTGTTCCCTGCACCGACGCATCGGTATCTTTGCCATCTCCTGCAGCCGGGATTGTGGGTCCTAGACCTCCATGTAACGAGACTGCGGAATATGTTGTCTGGCCCGTAGATGGCTCAAACGCTACTCAGGCAGAAGAGATCAGATGGCACCTGCGGATTTTGGCGAGCCCAGGTACTATCAGAGAGGTTTCAGGTCCTGAGTCCGGTGTATTGATATGGGTGCTACCGCTCAATGCTACCCAGGGAGACAGCTTGGCCAGTTTTCCTGGAGTGGGCTTCGTTCACCCGCAATGCACTACAAATTGTGACGACCCCTCGACTGGGCTTAGATACCAACTCATGGAAAATCAATTAGAACAACAACTACCGTGGATGGCTAGATATCAGTATCAATCAGATCTGTTCTATCACCACCAGGATCTGGGAGACGATACGTGGCCGTTTTATTTCGATGCCTCAGCTGGAGATGGCATACCGATCTACATACTGGACACAGGAGCACAAATGGATCATGTGGTATGGTGATGATTAGACCGATGTTTTGGGAAGCTGACTCACATGAAAACCTCACAGGATTTCTCGACTACCGATGAGAACGGAATCGTCGATGGTGACAATGTCCGTGACAAGGTTTCTTGGCTACACGTTGATGTGGATGAAGATTCGTTGACTAGCCAGGACGATTCTGACCTTCCGAGGGGCGGAATACTGCGAGACTCCGAAGGCACCATTCGAGCGGACGCAAAGGCCCATGGGACTGCCATGTTGAGCCTTGCTGTTGGGAAGAAGTACGGCGTGGCAAAACGTGCAAAGCCTGGTAAGTTGAAATTTCAAAGTGGCAGCCGAAGTGGTTCTTTTGATAAAAGACTTCTTCTCCACTCATGTCATAAACTCCCAAGGTTTGACAAATTCACTCTGATGAGAAGTCACTAACCCTGGCCTCCAGTGTTGGTACGATTACCAAGGCGGCTGCCAAACGGGGGTGGCATGACTATCAGTGACTACGTGACTGGGCTTGGACTAATTAGTCAGGACTTAGATCAGTATCAAGCAGGACGCGGTCAATACGGAAAAGCCGCTACAGCAGTTGTCCTTATGGCGTTCCAATGGCCCAAATCATATTGGATATCTAACAATACTGGCCAGGACTTCTCTTATTATGCCCGCAGCACCTTTGGCAGAGTATTTCGAACATTAGCTGACAGTATGTATTACCCGTCCGGCTTTGTCATTTCTTATGTTGCTCCTACCAGGGCCAACTTCAAATTTGGACTTCGGCCGTTGAGTATAACCCCACCTGGTGTTGACAATAGAGCTGAAGAAACCGTACCATGGCTCACGATTCTTACAGAAGGTGCGATCCTTGTAGCTGGCTCCGGAAATGTACGACCAAATCCAACAGTTGGTGTTGGTTCCCCAACTCCCAATACCGACATAGATGTTTATCCGCAACTTCTGGCAGTCTCTGAGCCACCCCCTGATGGTCACGCTGCTATACCAGCAATCGATGAACTGATCCTAGTGGGTGCTGTAAACATGGTCAGTTACAACATGTGGGCAAGCACGAAGCGATGGCCAGCTGAAGGATTGCCTCATGTATGGGCACCAGGTGCACCTGTAACAGTTGCGGATGGGAATAAAGGCGCCTGGGTGTTGGGCCTTCCTGATTACCGACGAAGCTACGGCACTTCGGATGCTTCAGCGTTGACAGCAGGCCTTGCGGCATATCTACTTCGGCTGGGTCTCGACGAAAGAATCCAGGTGTATCGGCCTGCCCTAGGGACCAACATAGATGTATCACCCGCTGGTATGAAGCGGCTAATACAAGAAAGTGCATGGCAGCGGCCTTTTGCCCTCAATGGAGGTCAGTAATATCGGACATATTTCTGATATTTGATCAATAGAGTCTAGAGAGCCGAGGTTCATGGTCGAAAGACTTTACTGTCATACCACGCATCTTATAAACCCAGAGATCTATCTGCTCGTTCTAATGGGAGAGTGGCTAACTGTTGATAATTCAGTTTGGAATTTGGTATCACCATGGGCTATCGACTCTCAGAGAGTATGTGAATATTTACCTAAAGAGGTGGACTCGAAAATTCGGTCTCCAGATCAGGAACTGTCTTCTAACGTCACTGGAGTGTGCCTGATGCCTCCTGCTTCATCGAGTTTATCGACGTTCATCCCGATTTCTTCCACCACCACTTCACCCACAACGTCATCCATGTCATCCTCCTTGATCTCCTCCACTACTACTTCCTCCACGACATCCTCCATGTCATCTCCCTTGATATCCTCCACTACTACATCCTCCACAACATCTTTCACGTCATTTTTCACGACAATCACTTTAGAGCAGTCAACCAGCAACACCGAGGAACCATCACTTTCGACACCTACAACCACGCCGACCCCCACTCCGACGACACCACTTCAAGTTCAGCCGATTGTCTGCAATAATGTTGATGACTTCCCTGTGCATGCAGACGTGTGAGTGACTCTCAAACCAGATCCTTGATCATTTTTACAACTTTTCCACTTCGATGCTCGACTGACCTCTTGGATCATAGAGATCCTTATTACCAAGTGTCATTTGCCTATGACATCTGTGGGAGCGCCGAGACCGACACAAAATTACCAGCAACCATGGCCCCGGCAGCCAGATAAATCAGACCAGGCATGATAACTATGACATCAAGTATTATTATGCAATCGAATGGGTTCAAGACTGCATCACCACTGTACCCGATCAGAACCCTTACAAGCCAATCGGGCGCGAAGGGCCGGCTTGTGCGCAGCTTATGATAGATAACTATAGACATTGTAAGACATGCATTCCAACCAACATGCCCCTGCCTAAGTTCAGAGAGCTAACAGTCTCAGGCAATAATGAAGGTATTGGAGGCGTAACCGATGCTGGATGCCTTCGCTATACGTTCAAAGGGGCTGTCTGAGCCCGTAGAGATCTCTGATATGATGTCACTAGAAGTCAAATATCTTTGGTGGCAAAGGTGGTTGATGCGTAGAAAATCAGACGATTATGTGAAGCTTCGTTTCTTAGGTCTCATATAGGTAGGTAGCTGTGATACAATGTTGATAGCACTAGTACAGAGGTAGCTTTGATTTCAGTTCCCATGCAGTAATCACAAACATCAAGTTCATCAGAAGCGATGCATTCACCGTGTGACCTGACCAAAATGACAAGTCGTCTTCACATTGCTGCATATGATCATAACCGTACCCATCTTGAAGTCTAAAATCCCAGAACTCTCCAGCTGCATATCTCCATACACACTCCCTGTCTGTTCCTCGTGTGTGGTTTCCAGTGCAACCCCCCAGATCATATCAATCGCCTTCTTCATCGGGCGGTACCCAGAGTAGCACACCTTCCTTATCGCTCTTAATACCCTCGGTCGGGATAATCTTCAAAACTTTCTGGAAATACTTATCCCGGACCACAAGCGTAGGCCGCATCCACGCGCCGCGCACCAGCGGCAGCAATCGATACGTGACGCTCCGCCGCGCCATGGGCAGGACATTTACCGTCGTCGTCTTGGACCCGGAGAAGGCGAACTCGTCACTCGGCTCCATGATCAGGCCGAAAGTCAGGAAGTGGGACGATGGGTTCTCGATGGTGATGTCGAGGAACAGGAGCGGCGGCATCGGGGCTGTCGTCGCGGACGACGGCGAGGAGTGGCGCGACGGAGAGCTGGAGTAGGATACTGCGGCGAGGACGCGAGGCTCGGAGACAGTGATGAAGAAGCGGGGTAGGGGGAGAGTCGTGATGTTCGTCTGGGCTCCGTCGGCAGAGGTGGACCGCCGCCATTTGATGACGAAGGCCATGTCGGCCGAAGAGGGAGACCTGTCGTCGAGGCCGAGCTTTCGAGACACGATATCGAAGTAGGCCTCCTCGATTGTCTTGAATCCGACCGTGAGGCCGGCGGGAGGTAAGGATTGGACCTTGGAGGCGACGCAGGTCGCGTTCCCGTGGACGGCGAGAATTTGGATGTCGAGGTCTAGGATGGATACGTCCTCGTGCACAAAAGAGGCGTACCGGGTAGCTAGTGACCATTTCTGTGCGAGACCACGGGGCCGAATGGCGGTTTCGTTTTCTCCGGATAGGTCGTCGATTGTGTCGTTGTCGAATAGGCTGGGCCACTCGCTGTGCAACCTTGGCATCAGGTCGTAATTGGCTTCAAATGGACTGACGATATTTAGATGATAGGCGGATTCTTGAATGATTGGTGTTGCTGGATCTGACACTAGATGATACCATGCCTTTATGGTCAAGTCATATACCGTGGGCCGATCGACGGGCTCGAAAGTGATGGTTGCCTTTGAAGAACCCGATGCTGGTACCGTGCCGATCGAGACACCGTTGAGCGTCGATTCTGAAGACAGGCGCTCGATTTCATCTCCCAGTACTACTTTATACTTGGGTGTGTCAAGTCCTTGAAGAATTACGTCCAGCTTGGTGTTGGCGTCGGCTTCTTCTTCGTTGAAGATCTCCAGCTCGAGCTGGATGGGCTCGTTGGCGTAGTACTGATCCAGCATTTTAACCATCCTGATCTCCATTTTAGGAGGTCGGGGGAGGACTTTGATGTGCTGGGCGTTTACCCTAGTAACTTTGGTTCTTGAGGTTTGTGGCGAGTACCACGAACCTGCCGCATCTGTCGTGTGGAGCTTCATTGAGTACACGAGCGAGAAGGACGGGGGAGATAAAGATAGTCGAATCAAGGAAGCTCCTGCATCACCAGGTTCCCTTAACGGAACGTCCATCTCAAATACGAGCGTGCGTCCCGGTAGGATGGTCAAATCACTCGTCCCTTCTAAGAGTACCACAGCAGGGTTTTGTGAGCCATTCTCTGAAGCATTATCGGATGCAACGTCCACATGGGGAACCTCTATCTCATTCAGTGAGATTTGAGAAACGGTTGGCTTTGGAAACGTATCGGGTCTCGAAGAAGACTCGTGTCTGATGTGCAATGTCCGAAGGCTGCCTTCAAATTCGACCTGTATTGTCTCGAGAGTAACAGGTGCAGAGTCGGGAAATGCATTAGACGTAAGTGAGAGCTGTGCAGGACAAGTCTGCCCAGCTTTGCCCTCTTCATGTTTGAAGGCAAAGGAACAGTGAATAAATGACAGTAGGTGGTCATTATTGAGTTGGATATTAGGTCGCTCGTCTATAGCCAGTCCTTCCAATGACTTCGAGATATCATAGTGCCAGCCAGACCGCTTTGAGAATGCTGTAGATGAATTAGTAAGGATGCGTCCCCCCAATATCGCATAGGAGACATACCTTTGTTTAGAAGTTCCCAGTCAATCGCGACAAGTAGCTCTCTCTGGCTCACTTTGGCAGCTGCTCTTCGAAGCGTCCAGCTCACCGCTTCTGTAATGTCCCACCATCCCTCTGCGCGGAACGACATGTCCCTCCATAGCGGCGTGAGCATTGCGAGAAGCTGTTTCCATTGCCCCATTCTCTCGAGTTCTTTACAAGCCTCAAGGACCAATTCTGCAGACGTGCGTGACTGATGCCGTTTCTGAAACTCGGCTCGAGCTAGACAAAGGTGATCATAGATCAGTTGCGCGTGGTTGACGCCAGACCCAGAGAGGGGAAACTCCTCATGCGGCTCTGGGCACATATACAAGTCATACTTGTACACTTTACCCGCGAGCTGGGTCTCTGCAGCGGCATCTGGAGCCTTTCGATCATCTTCCGGAATAGTCTGGGCCATTTTCCGTCGGTCGAGAAGATGCCGCCCTGCTGCATGATACCAGTATCCTGGGTGATGAAGTAACTCCCAAGGCTGAAGACGCTCAGCGGCAAGGTTTTTCTCAGCTGGACGATACAGCAGCAAGGTAGATGGCTCCAACTCTGGAAATTTCATTTTCTCAATCAGCTGGGCCATTACTGTACACCATCTCGCCTCCCAGGCTTTCCAGCCATAGTTCTGTGTACCACGTCCTCTTCGATCTATTACGTCGCTCATCCTGTAGTGATGTGCCTGCCACCTTCTAACAGCTGCAGTGCTCTGGCCCACAAGCATTAAGCATCTAAGTGTTCGAATAGCTATTATATCAGCTAGGAGGCGAGCATCATTGAATCTAGAATCCCAGGCTGGTATGGTTTCCAGGACATCTGCCGACAGCAGAGTCTCGTAAGCCTGCTCATAGGATTTCAAGGCGCCATCTGGCTCCTGCCGATACTCGGCGAACACGGCTGATTTGAAATCATACCGAAAATTCCAGCCCTGGAGTGGTAGTGTATGTGAAGTGCCGCTCGTGGGTGGGATGGTGGGCTGTGGAGCTATACCCCTCCCCCTTTTCCTCCGTGAATGCCTGCCTAGATCACGGTAATATTCGAGTGCTTGGTCATAGACGGAATTCAGAACGCTGTCGACGGCCGTCTCTAGTTCTGTCTCCGATCGCCGAGTAGGTAGGACGAAGAGCGAGGCTTTGGGATCCAGGCCAGTGCTTCTCCGAATATTTTCCAGCCTCTCTTGGAACTGGCCTACGGAGCTTGGGGTTTGGTCGCTGAGTATGACGACTACCAACCGAGACTTGTATCCGGACTGGCTGATGGCGTTCTTGACCGCGTTGATATCCGTCTTGAGCTGATTATCATGCAAAGTGGCCAGAGTAGGGTCTGATGTCAAGCTGTAAAAACACAAACACACACTTGGGATAAGACATTGGTGCTTGGTGAGCCACCGCGTATCTATGAGACCATCTGGATAGAGAGTTGAGCCCGGAGTCAGGGGCGAGAAAGGGGAGTGCAAAGCTGCACTGGATATAGGCTCATCATATTCTTCCGGAAGACGTGCACGGCGCGGAGGCAAAAGGAACTCCTACATGAAGCATTAGATTTTTTTTTTTTTTTAATTTCATTAAAAACGGCGCAAACGAGGCGTAGCACGACATCTTCGGGCGAGACATACTCTTCCAATCGTCTTAACCTTGAATCTGTATCTCGTGGAAGAATCACGCGGGGACCACGAACGACCTGTGATATCGACTTCCTCTATGGACTGTAGGATCGTCTTTGCCTCGTTTCCTTCTATTGGAGGCAGCTCGGAGCGTACAAGAATGCCTTGTTCTCTCAAATCGGGGTCGGTTAGGAGTGGTTTCGTGGCACCTGTGCTGAGTCCTGAGACGACTAGAAAGGGGACATTCTGGTCCAGACTTCCTTCTGGGTAGGCTTCCATAGCTTCGTCAAATGCGAGAAATAACAGGATGTTCCAGTGAAGCGATGCGCAACATCATTCGAGCTCGGCGCATACTATTAGCGACTCAGCACGTAGCGCACTGAGGAGAGTATAGTCAGTCGTAAGCTTGAGACGGGCTCCGGAATGTCTCTTACAGAAGACTGTGTGCGACTTCAATTGACCACCAAGCACAATATAATCATCTGACCACTGCGTCGCAGGTCTACTAGTTGTCGCAGTCTTCTTGACCAGAGGCTGGGTGCGAAGGTAGATTTGCTGCCGTGGTTAGCAGCTAATGGCTGATAGGCTGTACGTTGGAATGGAAGGTCTGGAAATAGTCTCCAGGTACCTACCTACTTGGCAAGTAAGCTTCAGCAAGCTCCAGCGGTACAAGTGACCTCACAGCGAGGGACAGGGCTGCTACAGCCGTCCTCTGGAGCCCATTTGAAGGACCTAGGGGGTCCAAGCTCTGATTGACCAGACAGGGACGATAGAGCGCAACAAGGGGAGTTGGAAGCAGGCAAGGCCTGTCCCCCTCCGTCTAATCAGTGGGGCCGGTACAGGCGCCGTACCCTCCTGGCAGGTACCTAACAGCCACTCCTTGGGCGAAAGTACCTACCTCAGACTTTGTGGCTGGCCAATCCCTCAAAGAAGCGCCTATCGTTTATCGTTGCGCTGGTGCGGTTGCGGTTGTGTTGCGGTTGCGGGCAGCCTCGTCTTTCTCAGTTCCCCCGTGTCGCTAAACTGGTTCTTCACCCATCCCAAAGCTGTCTCCGTCGCAACCCCGACTGTAATTCTCTCTTGCCTCGACCATACTCTCAGTTCGAATTCTGTCCCATGCCACTCGCTCTTGTTAAGCCTATTAGCAGCATTCCAAGCTCAGACCAAGCTCCCCTTTCGCCTTGCGTTTCGCGACCGACACGGAATCTCACATTCCAAATTTTACCCATCGTGACCAAAGAAGATAACCAAGAGAGTCTCGTCCATTCTCTCACTCGGAAGCTTCGTACCTCCGGCTTCTGGTGACAATCACCTGTCATTCAGACTCAAATCTGAGCTCGACCGACAATCGTTTTGCCCTCGAACCGCTGTGCGGTCGCCTTGGGTGGAAGTCGACCGCCATGGCCTCACAACAGATTCTGTTTGCCGAGACCATCATGGCCATGAAAAAGGCCCTCAAGCGCAAGGCTTATGGTTCGTCCCCCCAAGTTCACGTCGCAGCACAGTTACCTGACTACGTCGCCTTGCAGAATCCGATTCCGACTCAGAGATCGAACACCACGACAACCGCGGCCACAAATTAAAGAAGAGAGCCAGGTTTGTACACGAAGGACAGCTCGCTGCGCCTTCAGGCCCAGAAGTGTATAGAGAGGTGAGACTACTGCCATATTGTGGTTCTGCACATCTGCTGACTTACCACGACGCTGAAGGTTGTCAATCACGCTGGCCACAAAAGAGCTATTATCAGTCGTAACCCACCTTTGGTGGACGAGGAGGGCTACGAGATCGATAGCGATGACGATGAAGGCCACATTCAAGACGTCGCCAATGCGGCCGCGGAGTTCAATCCATATGCTAATATAAGGCTTGAGAGTGCGCCTTGCTCCTCGTCCCGATTCTGCCATTTCCACTAACATTTGCACTACAGGCATCTTGGCACCTCTAACAGCCGTGACCGATCTACCTACGCACCCCACGTTATCGAGACCATATACATCAAAGACCCTCACACAGCTCACCAAGCAAGCCTGCGATGTCATGCACAAGGAAAACGCTGCACTATGGAAGGTGAAACACTTGCAGACCAAGCTCGTCGGCGACCACATCTGGGTGCCTTGCGAGCTCATGCTTGGGCCAAATGACATCGAACTATACAAAGACAACTATTTAGAGCGTCTCGGGCACGCGAAAACCTCAGTCAAGTCGGACGCAAGCGTGCTCATGCTGGAGAACGCGCACAACGGAAACGAACCGAATGGGCAACCTCGAACAAACGGAGAAGCTCGGCCGGCGAACGATGGCCAATCGTCCGCCGACGCGCCAGATAGTGCCGATGTAGACGCGGATACCTCGATGGTTGATGCCGAAGCTTCAGTACATTTAGACGAGACCGATCCCGAAAAGTCGAATCTGCGCGAAGGTGAGAACGACAGAGAGCCAGTACATCGCGAGGGCGACGGGAAAGAAGACCCACCGAGTGAAAAAGTGGAAGCGAAAACGAGAAGTAAACCTTCTGAAGCTTACGGTAGTATCGATCAAGAGAAACAGAAACAAGCTCCTCCAGACGCTGTCGGAGGTTCTGCAATGAACGGATCACTGGCCCCATCGAGGCAGGATGAGGTTGATTCTAGTGTGGCAGCTCAACAGAGTCATGCCGGACAAGATACGCAATTTCTCAATAGCCGACCCCTGTCTTTGATCTCGGATCTAGAAGATGATATGTCCATACACCCGCTGTTTTTGCCCCCGCGGTCCGCCCATCCAGACCGAGATTTAGGAATACCAGAGGGGGAAGCAGAAGATGTTCGACGGCTCCTACAACTATATATACAAAAGCAAGAGGAAGTATGCCGAGGCGCCAAACGCCTTTATGAAGGGCTTTTGCGAGCCGACAGAATGCGGAAAACGGTGCTACAGTGGAGCAAGTATGAGGCGCACCGAGATCTATCAGATGGCGAAGATTGGTACGACAAGGAAGAATGGGGCTTAGACGAAGACCTCAAGAAAGGTCAAGACGAAGAGGAGGAAGAGAATCAGCAGACAACCAAGAAAACGAGGACTCGAAGATGACCAGGACTGCATTTTTCATTGTTATCAATATTGTCGCTATCGGATACCCGGGAACTTTACTCACTTCCCAATGATGAATATATTATCGCTTATACAACTGGTACTACCTGAATCACCTCCTGTCTGTCCGTGGCGATACCAATATCATCAGAGATGGCCATCCTGATCTGTGCCTAGGTAGACGGATCTGTGCATCCTACGTGTGTCTAGTTTGTGGACGTTGCATATCTAGGTACATGTACGCAGTGCGCTTGTACCAGATCTGCGTAGTAGTAGACCTCATGTATGACTTGCGCCCGGTGCTGGTCGTCAATGAAAGACGTGTAAGTTTGCGCGGCGCTGAAAGGGCTCGGAGCTGAGCAATGACGCCATAAACGGTTGCCGGCATTTCAATTCCGAACGGGCTCCATTCATTACCGAGACTCCTCAGGTACTCCTCCGGGTATAGCCGCCCAGCTCAGCCAAGCCAGCAACCCCAAACGACTTCAGTGCACAAAGGCGAGCTGTCTTCTGGAGCACACTCTGCAACCGGTATTGACAGGACGAGAGACTCACTGGACACTTGGTTCGCCGAAAACTACGCAAAGATGGCGCCAGTCGATATACCCTACAGCAAGATGGTCGACTTCGATCAAAAGAGCTTGTTCAGTAAGTCGCGGGAGCTTCAGCTGCTGCGTTCGGCCCAGCTCCGACCTTGGCCAGATGACTGACAACCGCACTCGCAGTCTCTGCCTGTTCGATCGCTTTCAACCCTCTCTTCTGGAAGTAAGTGGGATACAGATACATAATGAACCCCATGGAATTGATTTGAACCAACACTGACCCGTTTGTGCCGCCGCAGCATTGTAGCCAGACAAGGTCCGTATCGTCCTCCTCCAGCTCGTCGCAGCCCCTGCAGCGCGGCCACCGACGTCCGTCGTGGATTGAAATTGACACCCACAACCATACAGAATACCGCAACAAGGTCCTGACGAAGCTCTTCGGCGGACGTTCCCAGACGGCGTGTTACGCCCTCGCGACCACCATCTTCTGCCTGGGCCTCGTCCGCGATGGCCTCTACGAGCGCGCGCTGCGCCACCAGCCGTCGTACCCACTGCTCGAGGCGCCCGAGGCCAAGTACCTGGCGTACGCGCTGATCGCGGCCGGCAACACGCTGGTGCTGTCGTCGACGTGGCAGCTGGGGATCACGGGGACCTTCCTGGGCGACTACTTCGGCATCCTGATGGACGACATCGTCACGGGCTTCCCCTTCAACGTCACGGACGCGCCCATGTACTACGGCTCCACGTGCAGCTTCCTGGGCACGGCGATCCTGTACGGCAAGCCGGCCGGCTTCCTGCTCACGGCCTGGGTCTTCATCGTCTACAAGGTCGCGCTAACCTTCGAGAACCCGTTCACGGCAGGGATCTATGCCAAGAGGGACCGGGAGCGGGCGGCGGCGAAGGGGAACAGCAAGAAGTCAAGATGAGTTGAGCTGGTCCTGCGTAGGCAGGGACTGGGATATGGCTTCAAGTCAGTCCCGTGACTCTGGGCAGGTTCTTTTGACGGTTCACTGGGTCCGGGCACCTTGATGTCCAGATTTTCGCGAGTGGAAGATTCAGAGAGAGAGAGAGAGAGAGAGAGAGAGAGAGAGAGAGAGAGAGAGAGAGAGAGAGGTGACGTGTGTTCAACTACATGACGAGACGTGCTGTGTGATATTGACAAGAGCGTGATATTGAGGTATGGTTGATGAGTGCATTAGTGAATGAGCGAGCATTCGGCAAAGGAGTCAAGGTGAAATTGATGAGCAGTACCAAGGAGGTGTAGCGAAGGGAGATGGGCCATGTTCAACACTGGTGTCGTGACGGGGAAAATACCAAGATTGAGTAATAGATTTCGGTGAAGTGTCACCCTCTCTATTTCCGTACAACTCTGGTCTCACTCGGCATTCGAAGAGTGCTTTCAACTGTTACTACAGTATTATTCACAGGTATTTGTTGGATTTCCAGAATATCCCGGGGACCAACACATGATGGAATATTCCCAAACTGGCAGGCTACTAGTATATCATTCACGGAATGAAACTCTAACGGTTGATCGAAGTAGGTGAAGGACAAGTAGGAGTTCTTCCGGGGGGCGGGCCACAGCATCCATGGATATGCGTGGCCACAGCATTTGCCGAGTCCGGGGCAAGGTCGTGATGCGGGAGAAACCGCGTCTGTGGGATAGTTCGAGTCCAAGTCTAAACATTCCAGACCTATGTGATTGGATTTCAGGGCTTGGAAGCGTGGGATAGCGGGCCAAAGGCAGCTGGAAGAGCAGGCCTGGGCGTAGCAGGCCACACGGGTGAAGGACGGGTCAGGACGGGTGGAATCGCTACTAAGGTGGTGGAGCGGCGATCGGCTGTTTGGGTCCTGGTCATGCCCCTTCGACGAATCATGTCATTCCGAACCTCAACTTCCTCGTTTTGTCTGCGCCATCCAATCCCGATTCATCATCATATGATTCCTCCATGCGTATACATGTTTACGACCTGCTCATGTCCACGCCTTTTTTTTTTTTTCCCTAGAAAAAACCTGTGACAGCGGCTGCACGCAAGATCGCCTTCGCTTTGTTCCCGGCCATAAATCATCAAGCCTTTAGTATTCCAGTTCGTTTCATTCGTAGACTGCGTACGAGGAAGACCCCGGCCTCCTCGTAACCCCATCACCCCTTATTACACCTGCCCTCGTGGCCACTTGCCAACATGAACCAGACTTCGCGCACCGATGAGCCATATGAGGGTGATGACGGGAAAAATCAGAGTCCCAATGCTCTCTCCAATGATTTAATTACCAACCAGGACCTGAATGGCATTGTCAACGCCAGAGAACAAAGAGGATCGGATATTGGTAACGCGGATGAGTCGGATCGCCCTGTCACTGAGGATGTACCGCCTCTCGTCGACAAGGGCAGAGATCGAACCCAACCAAATTCGGCCAGCACAACCCATGCTGGTCGCTCACCTGGTCTGGGAGCGAGTGAAAGTTCCGCTCAGCCCTCAGACCAGGCCAAAGACGGCTCGGCCGCCTCACGGCCTGCAATGTTCGCCGGCGTCGAGTCGTCTCCCCATGGTGGCAGTGGTCGCGGTGGTCCGCTGCATAGGCGTCTCCTCCACACCATCGTCACCTTTGGAAAGTTCGTTGGGCCGGGCTTCCTGGTCGCCGTGGCGTATATTGACCCAGGCAACTACGCGACCGACATCAGCGCCGGCGCCGAAAACAAGTTCCGTTTGCTATTCGTCATCCTAATGAGCAACCTTTTCGCCGTCGTCCTGCAGTGCCTTTCAGTCAAGCTGGGAACGGTGACGGGCTTGAATCTGTCGCAGGCTTGTCGGACCTTCCTGCCTCGGTGGCTGAATTACTTCCTGTATTTCATGGCTGAGGTTGCCATCATTGCCACAGACATCGCCGAGGTTCGTCATGAGCCGCATCTCTCTTCTTCACGTGGAGCCTTCGTTGATACTGACTATGTTCAGGTCATTGGGACGGCCATCGGCTTAAACCTGCTTATTCCTCAGCTCCCGCTCGTGGCGGGTTGTGCTATATCCATCTTGGACGTCATGGTCATTCTCTTCTTCTATCGGCCTCATGGGCCCATGAAAGGCCTTCGATGCTTCGAATTTTTCGTCATGGCCCTCGTCGTGGCCGTGGTCATCTGCTTCTGCATCCAGCTTTCAATGATTGAGAACACGACTGCTGGCGAGGTCTTCAGGGGCTACATCCCCAATGACTCCATTACTAAACCAAACGCGTTGTTCCAGGCATGTGGTATCCTCGGCGCTACAGTAAGTCTCAAAAATTTGACATCTCAATGAAGACTCCATAATCCCTCTGATGATGCTCTTGCAACTCCTCAGGCACAGACACTCTTCATATTCTTGGACACCTTCACCACTTACACTGCTCTAGGTTATGCCTCACTCCCTTTTCTTGGGCTCGGGCATCGTGCAAAGTCGACTCAAAGACTATGATGCAAAGTGCGGCCTTCTCCCTGCGGATTCTCCGATTACCATCGAAGAAGAGAAAGCTGGCGTCAAAACCTACTACATTCCCAGTCTTTCGGCAATCAAGCACTCGCTCAAATATTCGTACACAGAAGTGACGCTTTCTCTCGTTACCTTCGCTCTTTTTGTCAATAGTGCAATTCTCATTGTCGCCGGTGCAAGCCTGTACAGCAATCCCAACGCGCTCGAAGCCGATATCTTCGGAATCCACGCCCTACTGTCACAGACCCTAAGCCGGGCAGCGGGAACTATTTTTGCACTCGCCCTCCTGTTTTCCGGTATCAGCGCCGGAATAGTATGCACGATCACAGGGCAGATGATCTGCGAAGGCGCACTGCGGTGGCAGATGAAGCCGTGGCTGAGGCGTCTCGTCACGCGCTCGATATCGATCACACCTAGTATCATCATTGCGGGAGCCGCGGGCCGCGAGAAACTCAACGACGCTTTGAACGGCAGCCAGGTCGCATTAAGCGTCGTGCTACCTTTCGTCAGTGCGCCGCTGATCTGGTTCACCTGTTTCAACAAATACATGACGGCGCAGTCGGGGCCGGCGCGATACAAGACGGAGGGCAGGGACTCATTCAGCTTTGGGAGTCAAGGCACCGATCCAAGTTCTCGAGGTGACGACGAGGAGATGCGGCCTGGTGATAGGGCCGCAGCCTCGGATACCCTCGTCAGAATGGGGAACTCGTGGTGGGTGTGCTGTCTGACCGTCGCGATATGGCTGGTCATCGTCGTGATGAACATTGCGAATCTGGTGCTATTGGGGCTGGGAGACGCATAGACAAAGTCAACGCTGGTGGAGTAGCATATTGGCTACGTGCTCTAGCCGATGATCGTTTGAGGTGACTCGCCGCTGAACATTGCACGCAAGCGCTCCTCGTCGCTCTTCACTTGACTTTCGCTTCTTGCTGCCTTTCCTTGGAAGGGTGGCATTTCTCCGACTGGAATACTAGTGCTAGATATCCTTTAGATTCACCAGGTCATTCACCTCAACGAGTTATCATAGATAGAACATGTCGGCCATTCAAATCGAAACCATTCGTCTCTTTATCTACACGATGTAAGTACATGCTTACGTGCAGTCATATCCCAAAAGACTTATTGCCAACGCAAGCAGAGAATTCTGAAGTAGCGACAGTATAAGGCGGGGCAGACGGCGCTCTTTCGACAGTGAGTCCCCCATATGCGAGAACTTTCCGCGAGCGCCGGTTGATATGATCTGCCGGGCACAGATACGCCAGAGATCGATCTCGCATGCTTGGTGATGCGGGGTCCGGTACCACGGTCCTTCGTCTCCAAGGAAAAAGGGGGACACAAATGAATCACAGTCGTGCGGAGAGGCCTCGCGCGCCAGGACCTACATAACGCCTTCATCGTAGGAGGTGTGGCCAACCTCACGCGCTGTATACCTATATACCTACCTTATTCTTACCCACAGAACCCGAACTATCACACTCTATTCCCTGCTACGTACGTTTCCATCGTCTCATCTCACCTCGTATCATGGCATCTCCAACCCCCTCCTCAAAGCCCTTACCCCCCTTCACCTCCCTCCCCCTCGACAAGTCCGGCCCCCCCGGCAACGCCTGGGGCCTCTTCGGGCCCGACGACCAGCTCGGCCGGCTGAACCTGCTGACGCCGGCCGCGGTGCGGGACGCGGCCCGCGACGAGATCCGCGAGGGCGTCCGCGTCAGCCTGGACTGGGACCTCGACCAGCCGGCCATGCCGGCGTTCGCGCGGAAGACGTTCGAGCAGAGGATCGTGCGGAAGGAGGGGCGGGTCGAGAATGACGACGTCGTGGCGTTTAATACGCAGAGCGGGAGCCAGTGGGACGGTCTGAGGCATTTCGGTAGGTGAGAGTGGTCGCGTGCGTGTGTTTTGCGGAGGGAATGTCGAGAAGGGTGTGGGTAAAGGGGGATAGAATGGGATGGGATGCATCAACTTGGATGGGGACTTGGATGCGTGCTGTATCGTACTTGTGCTGATTTAGTGTGATACTCCATGATAGGATACCAGCGGGCAGGCCATTTCTACAACGGCAAAACGCAGAAGGACTTTGAGGGCAGTGATAATGTGAACGGCATCGGCAGTACGTCCATTCTCATTCCTCCATTCACTCCCGCCTCACCGGTTTGAAACCTCGAGCTGCCGCCGCCGCCTCCTTTCCGCCCCTGATCCCTATCTCATCCCCTATCCCTCTCTCCCCTTCCGCTCCGTCCCCCTTTATCCACCAAATCTCATATTTCCTCCTTCGCAAAAAGTCTGGTCCCACCACGGCGGCATCACCGGCCGCGGCGTCCTCCTCGACTGGGCCACCTGGGCCGCCCGCACTCGCTCTCCCGCCCTCGACCCCAGCTCCCCCGCCCTCCAGTTCAGCAACGCCGCCATCCCCCTATCCGACCTCCGCGCCGTCGCCGCCGCCCAGGGCATCGCCTCGTTCCGCCCCGGCGACATCCTCTTCCTCCGCGTCGGCTACCACATCGCCTACGCGCGCCTCACGCCGGAGCAGCGTCTCGACGTCGCGAAGCCATTCGACGCGCGGATGCGGGCGTCGTCGCTGGCACCGACACCGACACCGACACCACCCCAGGACGGGACTGGAGCCGGAGACGGAGGCGGGGAAGGCGGCGAGCCTAACCCCGGCTTCCTGGGTCTCGAGGCCACGCCCGAGTCCCTGCGCTGGCTCTGGGAGTCCCAGTTCGCGGCCGTCGCATCCGACGCCATAGCCTTTGAGCAGGCGCCCATCGATGGCCCCTTGAGCGTGCATGCGGCGAGCCCGGATTTCAACATGCAGTATGTGGAAATAATTCGCCTCGCTTCCTTGTACACTTCCTTGCCTGTGATTCCTTTTCTTATGCGCTTGAATTCAATTGGTCGCTCGGGCTGGCTGTCACGCGGGACGGATGAGAGCTTCCTGGGGGAAAAAAATGAGAAAACTTTAAAGCCCACAGCTTTGACCTCTGGAGATCATGTCAACGATAGCAGCATACGCTGGCTAACTTCCATGCACTTCTAGTCAGTGGTGCCTCGCAGGCTGGGGTTTGCCGATCGGGGAGCTGTTCTGGCTTGAGGACCTCGCCGACACGTGTCAACGACTGGGGCGATGGAGTTTCTTCGTGAGTAGCATGCCACTGAAGGTGAGTCGTGTATTGTGTGCCTCGCCTCGGAGGTATCCGGTAATCCCCTTGTATAAGCCTGCTTGGTCGGCATGGTACTAACGATTTGTGGTATATGTCTAGGTTCCCGGTGGTGTTGCGAGTCCACCTAACGCGGTCGCCATTTTCTAAAATAGATGCGTTAGCAGTATGGCTCCTTTAGGGTTCTTTGATATTAATCGTATACGCCAGTTTGGAGGCATTTCTGTACTATTATTATTAACACAGAGGTACTATATCCTGGGACTAGTAGTATGTCATGCACATCATTTCAACCGTATGTGAAATGCTACTATAACTCCGAATCATGCAATTCGTACCGGTTCGCTCCACATGCCCGATAGATGTTTCAGCGTCCCTCTTCCAATCACGCCATCCTCGAATGACTGCTTGAGGGCCCAACCTCATCTTTTCAAGGTCGGGATTGCAGCGTTGTAGATTCATCCACTATACACTTCTCAGGTCTCGGATTGTTGGACCGAAGTCTCGTCAACTGTATCCCTGACCCATCCGCGACTCATGGCAACGGCTCTTTCCCAGTTATCGTACATCTTCTGGGTTTTCTTCTTGTTATTGTGAGGCTCGAAATTTTTGCGGCCAGGCTTCTTCTGCGTGAGATCCATGAGCTCATCGAGGCTTGACCAGCTTGCCTTGACTGCCAGTCCAGCCGCAATGGCAGCGCCTAGAGCTGTTGTCTCACGCATGTCGGGGCGCTCCACTCGGATGCCGATGATGTCCGCCTGCGTCTGCATTGTGAGGTCTGAGTTAGACATGCCACCATCGACAGCGAGACCTTCTAATTTATGTCCAGAATCTTTCTCCATGGCCTCAAGAATGGCGCGAGTCTGAAAGCACGTGGCTTCAAGGGTTGCTCGGGCGATATGTCCTCTTTGCGTGTGCTGTGTGATGCCAACTGCATTGGGAATGGGTTAGTGATCCCGTCACTGCATAATTGGTCATTGAGAAAACTTACAGAGTGTGCCTTTCGCATCATCAATCCAGTATGGCGCGAATAAGCCACTGAATGCAGTTACGAAAACAACGCCACCATTATCCTCAACAGTTCGCGCGAGCTCGCCAACCTTGTTGGAATCGCGCAAGAAGCCAAGGTTGTTCATGAGAAACTTTACACCAGAACCGGCAACGGCTATACTACCCTCGAGCGCGTAAACTGGCTTGCGGCCGTTGCCTGAGAAGTCATATGCCACGGTAGCAAGCAAACCATACTTGGAGATGACTGGTTCTGTGCCTACGTTGTACAGCAAGAAGCAACCAGTACCGTAGGTGTTCTTTGCATGCCCGGGGTGAAATCCGCAGTGACCAACCAAAGCACTAGACTGATCGCCTAGACACCCTGCAATTTTGGTCCCCTTCAACACACCCATTGCCAAGGTACCATAAGCTTCGGGATCTGATGAGGGGACGATCTTGGGAAAGACGACTTTGGAGCGATCGATCTCGAAGAAGTTGATTAGTTCATCGTCATATTGACATGTTCGCAGGTTCATAAACATAGTTCTGCTCGCGTTGGAAGTATCGGTCACGTGAACGTTCCTTTCGGCGCCTCCGTTCAACCTATAGATCAGCCAGCTATCGACGGTACCAAAAGCGAGCCGCCCTTCTCTGTACGCCTCCCCGACCTGCTCATGGTTTTTGAGGAGCCAAAGAAGCTTGACACTTGAGGGATATGTACTCAGTGGCAGACCACACAGCTCGAGTAGCTTATCGGCGCCATCGCGGGCCTTGAGGTCCCGAACTAGATCTTTCGTTCGGGTGTCGGGCCACACAACAGCTTCGCAAAGAGGTTCGCCGGTGTTCTTGTCCCAGCAGACGGTGGTTTCTCGTTGATTGGTGATGCCGATAGCTTTGATTTGGGACGTTTTGTGTCCCTTGGACAGGAACTGCTCGACGGCCCTTTCTATACAATTTTGGACCGAAGAGAGGAGTTCGAGTGCGTTATGGTTGTGCCATCTGTACCTTGTTGTCAGCTTACTCGAAATGAAAAGCGGGATGGTCAGGAAAGCGCATACCCCGAGTGTGGGTAGTGGTTCTCAAACTCGATCTGGTGGCTTGCGACGGGATCGGCGTAGCGGTTGAAGATGATAAATCGAGAAGAGGTGGTTCCCTGATCGATACTACCGATGAACCATTCCTCTTGGCCATCGCCATTCACAATAGACTCGTTTTCCTGTCGAGAAGGCTTACTCTCGTGAGTGTCTCCCATTCTACTGTAGTCGCTCTGGGTGGTAAAGGGCGGCGCAAGGCGTGTGAAAGGGGGATCAGGTCGTCTAGTCGAGCGATTGTGCTCGGAAGTCTGACGCTCACGAGGTAAGCTGGCGTGTTCCTAGCAAGACGAGGGTGGTCTCGATGTGTGACGCGTGGCAGAGGTCGAGAAGGGGGCAGCGGCGGCGGGTGGAGGAAGCTGAGTACGGAGGGAGACTTGGGGCTTGGGCAGAGCACAGCGAGTGATAAGGTTTGACGGTCGGAGCAGTGGTGTAGCTCGAGGTAAGGTTGGACAGGACCTAGAGGCGTGGAACAAGCTGTGGGCAACGGAGGACAGTAAAGGCAGGAGGCGAGAAGGAGGGGGGGAAGAGGAGGGCATCGTGGTCGCAAAGCCGCGCAGGAGTCACACTAATTGTACTTGACGAGGTATGGACGCATGCGGGCGCGAGAAATGTGGGATGCAGGCTCGGCTTGCTTGCTTGCTGCAGATGGGCGAACTCGGCTGAGTGTGAGGTTCCAATGGAGCAAGGGGTGATCAGTGATTGACAATACCCACCCGTCGGCGATGGTTATTTACTACCACAGTAGTCGCCTACCCAAGGCCTTTCCACAGCTTTGGAGCAATCGCCAAGGTACCAGCGTACCACTTGGCACTTGGTCGCAGCTTCCACCCTTGATTGTGTTGGTCCCGGCGTCTGGGGGAAACTCTTTCGGTCGCGCCTTCAGTGGGGATTGGCCATTGCCTCTCTCGCGAGATGCAATTGACCCCTTCACACACACCTCTCTGGCCCTCGTCATGCCCCTCTATCATTCTCCATACCTTCCACCATTGATATGCGGAGTCGCATTGGGGGATGAGACACCATTCCCAATCCCACGTCCGCGGGGTCACTACTACCACCTACCTACCTACAGCTACCTACTATCTAGGTACTTATGTATGCAATCCTTTTGGGATACTCTTCAGTAACGGGCCAAGATATCTCACGTCGTGAAGATACGACTAATAAACTTAATCAATCCGTTCAACATTAACCAGAAGGTTATTTTGGTCTCTTATCCCGCAGCATCAATTGGTGGAGAAATACATGACAAGCAGACGATCCCTTCTTTTACTACTATTCCTGATGAGTCGACAAGCTGGCCCCTCCATTACTCATTTTGAATTCTCATGTGAACAGTTTCCCCATGTCGCTGACCGTGCCTCGCCCGTCCCGCATCCAACGGACTGAACTCCCCTAAAGTTCCTCTTACGTACGGTATCCAAGAGCGGGCCTCGACAGGACGTGCTGATACAGTAAAATCCTCATATGATCACACAAGACCCCCCGCCGAGGCGAACAAGAAAAAAAAGGCCGCTGTGCCCCCGAGTCTACCAAGTCGACGCACTTCCTACGCAGTATCATCCCGCCATCGTCCAATCTTTCTCCGTCGACGCCGTCTGCGCCGACTCCACCGGGCGACGGGCCTTGCATCATAGGAAACGACCCAACTGACGAGCCAGAAAAATCGGCATTCCTCTTTTATTTTTCTGCCTTTGACCGCTCTCGTCGCTGCCCACCAGCCTGCCTCAGTTCCCGGCCGACCTATCCACGTTGGTGTCTCGAACTTAGCGGTTTCCGCACAAACCGCTTTCCCGTCAGCCCGTCGCTCCGTTCTATTTAATAGCGTCACTCGCTCCACCGGCCTCCATAGTATTGACATGCGCCTACGACGATCGCGATCCTCCCTTACTCTCGCCCATTCTTTTTTGCACTCACACTGACTTTATTCTGTGGCCCTTGCTTTGCCCTACGCAGGAAAAGCTCCGGCTATCTCAAGCACTCGCCCACACGCACACATACTACATAAAGGCCAACATGATATTAGAATACAAGCAGCAGGTACAGCACCGGAAAGCACTTAATTAGATTGATTTTATCTACTCATTTGGACCTAAGATGCTACCGCAGCACTGAAAGTTTGATTGTTTCTGTGACCTCCGTGGCCTCAGCCTCAAGTCCGTGTGCCGCGTGCCGCCTTGATGACCTCGAGGTATGGAGTCTTCTTGATGGGTGCAACGAATCTTCGGCGTCAATTGTGGGGCCGTTCAACGTCAACCGGTGCCCGACCCGCTGGCTCGCAAACGTCATATTCCCATACACTCCGCAGGTTTCTGCTGCCAGCATCATAGCCCCAGCCCAAGTATGTCGTTGTTCCAAGGGCCATGTTTCCTAGATTCCTCATGGAGTAGACTAGTCCGATCAAAACAATAGCCAAGTCGAGCTGATATTGTAACACTGGACATGCTTCAGCCAATGTTGTATTTCCGCTTTGTTTGCGGAGCCTGGCCAGGCCTGGCCAAGTATTCCAAAGCAACGGTGCAATCCAACCTATTTGATCTTTCATTGGATCATTACCACTTCCCAACACCACTGGTCCCTCAGTCTACTAATATGTAGCCCGACGCTGTTCTCCAGCACGCCGCTTTCGAGGCTCTTGTGATGCTGGGTCCCACGTCTCATCTGCGTAGCGCTTCTCAAACTCTTTCCTCTGCCAGGCAGCGAAACCAATTGGGTCCTTTTCCCTCCTTTGGTCGTGATGATCGTCCAAAAAGATCCGAGGACGAGGATGGCCATCGATTTGATCACGGATCCAGGCCACTTCGCGTTCAGCAAAGGGGTTCCAATAAAGCCCTAAGGGATCCCCTTGCCGGGTTATCGTGAATATTTGTGTTGTTTCGATACGGTCTGCGATTTCTCGTAGCTCTTGATTGCGTGGGTCAATCGTCTGTTGTAGTATTTCGTCGACACCAGTGCTTCGACTGTTGACTGATGCCGGTGTGCTGCTGGCAAAACCGGTGTCATCCTCTCCCTTTACCTCCATCTTCATCTTAGCGTTAGACTTGTCGTTGATCTCATTCATGACATATTCTTTAGCCTCCCTCGTGGGCTCGTCCTTGAGCTCGACTTTGGGCTCGTATTCGACCTCGTCCTTGATTATCTCCTTAGTCTTGTGTTTGATCTCTGCCTTGAACAGGCGAGCTTCGGTCTTAACAGGAGCCTCGTCATCCACCGCTTCCTGGTTGCTTGCTATGCTCATGTCGACCGTAGTTTGATTACTGGAAGATTCGGCCTCAGGGGTACGATCCTCTGAGATTACAATAGGATAGAACCTTTTTCCACGGGTAACTCGAGGGTACATCATGATAGGGTGTGTAATCAGTACTGATTAAATGCGCGCAGCCTCAGGTTTCGGGAGTTTTACTGACACCCAGTTGATTCGTGTATGTCCACCAAGAGATATGAATGTTGAAAAATGTTCCTCCACGAGTACAGACAAATTTCTGATTAGGAGGAAGATGTTTTCTTCAGCTGTTGAAGTTGCAGTTGATAGGGATGTGTACGCTGCGATGTGAGCCAGGAGACGGTGGTTTGTGTGGGAAGAAGTTGAAGCGGTTGAGAGAAGTGAGGGCTTGGCCTGGAAGAACATTAATATTCTGAGAGAGTTTACGGAGAAAAGGTTGATCTTGTGGTGGCTTCAAGTTGAAAGTCGGTGATATGGGCCTAGCAGCTTGTACAGAATGACAGCAATCCAGCCTCTAACCATAACTCTGTATACATCGCACGACTTTGTGTTCTAGCGTTTGTTACAGTGCCAAATCCTGATATGGATTTTCTTGTTTTGAGCCCAGTATAGAACAAAAGAGTAGCCTGAGAATCAAATCCTGTTAGTAGATACAAGGTATGGATATGTTTTAACTTCACAGGCAGGCTGGATCTCTTTGATGTGCTGAAATTGAGCTAACCAGTTTCTGCCAGATTATTGGATGTATCTTGAGGCCACAGTCCGGATTCAACGAACTTCACTGGACATGCTCCAAACTACTTTGCTGATCACAAGCAACGCAATGAGTTTCCTGTTCGTTATGCCTGTCAGCCTTTTAATTAATTTAAGATCGTATGAGACTATGTGATTTGGGCATTCTATATGATCGAATAATACTGGCGCTATCTTGCGCATTTTATGTGGTGCCTATGTGGTACAAATAAATTTACTGATGTTGGGTCTAAACTTAACTAGCTTGATCACGCCTTAACTAGTTAGCAACTCCGTGTCGGTATCACCTTGGATCTCGCAACGAATTCAACTCAGTTCATATATCAGTGGTCTGAAATCGCACAGTGGTGCGCTGATGAAATGAGGAGTTTAAACAGGGTGCCTTCATCACCCTATGTGCATGGCTCAGGCCCAAACAGTATTTTACAGTTGTCTTGAATTTCGCCCTTGCTCAAAAAACTCTAAACTAGACCTCGTACCGAGTCCACTTCATTGTCGGCCGCTTGTGAGTTCGCTCTTGAGACATCTAATTGTAGGAGCGTTCGGGACTAAGGCTCCGTGCCTCCGCAACTCCTTTTGAAGATAAACAGACCGCGTAAAATGGATCAAAGCGTAGTGCTCATCAACTTTGTACCACGCTGTTTTTCGTGCACGTTGATGAAGTCCACTTCAGGTGCCTTCTTACATGATCTGGCAGGAAGGCCTAGAATGATTATTATGCCGTTGATGCATTATCTATATCTATATATCTACACCCAAGCCATCGCCTAGTCCCTACATTATAGTACAAGTTTTCGAGCCCAACACACCCACAAACCCATCACGGCAGCTTCTCCTTCTCATCGCCCGCCTTCCACTTCCACGTAGCCCTTCGATGCAGGAAGTAGTCCTTGCTCTGTATCGACTTGAGGATGCCATACAAGCCCCCCACGGGCCATCGCGCCTTCAGCCAAGCCTTCCACGCCGACCCCGATCTCGCCGGCCCCTCGGTCTTCACCTTCACCTTGTCGTACACGCTCGGCAGCGACGTAGCCTTGTACTTGCGCCGCAGCGCCTCGTACTCCTCCCGCCCGCCGTACGCGTCCCAGAACTCGGGCTCCGAGTAGTACGTGTGTGCGTATAGCCACTTCATGCCGCCCAGCTCGTTCACCTTGGCCTCGAGGTCACGGTTCACGCGCACAAACTCCCCGCGGTCCTTCGGTCCCCAGCCCCAGACGCCAACATTCAGCATCTCGCCGTCGCCGGGTTTGTCCTGGGCAGCACCGCTGCCGCCCGCGCCCGCGCGCCTCAGGTGCGGGTGGAAACTCGGCCCCGCGGGCGTCTTGAGCGGACACAGCCATAGAGGCCAGATGCCGAGTCTCTCGGACGTGTAGTCGACGAAGGCTTCAGCCCCCTCGTAGGGGATGCCGAGGTCCTGGACGAAGAAGCGCGCGCTCTCGCCGCTACCGTGCAGGGCGCGGTACAGCATGCGCGTGTGCAGAAAGTCGTCGAGGAACCAGCGGAAGAAGCGCGTGAAGGGCACCGGCCGGAAGTAGTCGAAGGCGGCCTGGCCGACCCAGAAGCCACCGCGGTCGTAGCGGAAGAGGTACTCGGCGAGCGGAATGTACTCGGTGACGCTGCCACGGCCCGACGACTGGGATGGGGACCCGACCTGCGGTGGTGCTGGGCCTGCTGTCCTGTCGGAGTCGGCGGCGACTGTGATCTGACTGCCGGACGATGAGGGAAGCATCTTCGTTCGTTCGCGGACATGCATGTAGAACCACGGATCCCATGCTCCGCTAAAGGTCTGCGGTTTCTGGCCCTGCGGCAGCTCGTCCGTCATCTGCCCGCTGATAATCACGCCGTGGTCCTTGGAGAATAAAATACCGTCCACGTAATCATTGCCTTCGCGATCGCACTCCTCTCTCACAATGCGAATCGCTTCCGCGACGCTGCCCGCTCGCCTATACGTTGTCCGCACATATCTCTTCGCCTCAATCAGCCGCAGCTCCAGCAGCGTCGTCACGCCCAGCGTGCCGACCGCGCCCGCCGCCCCGCGGAACAGGTCGCGGTACCGGTCGCCTTGGTCCGGCCGCGCGAACACGACCTCGCCGTCCGGCAGCACTATCTCGACGCCGCGGACGCTCTCGTCAAAGTAGCCGTGGCGGAAGCTGGCGCTCTCGCCCGCCGTGCCCGCGAAGCCGCCGCCGGCGGTGATGCCGGGGAACTCCATGACGACGGGGGGCACGAGGCCGTGGCGCAGGGTGGACTCGACGAGGCGGTCCATGGGGACGTTGGGCTCGACCAGGGCGGTGCGCGCGGCGGCGTCGACCTCGAGCACGTGGCTCAGGGCGCTGATGTCCACGCGGCGCGCCTGGCTCTTCAGGTGCGAGGGCCGCGTCGAGTTGGTCGACCCGTGGAAGATGCGGTAGGGCTCCGAGCGCTCGAAGAAGGAGCGCACGGTGGCGGATATCAGCCGCACGGCTTGTCGATGGCGCTCCATCGCCGAATTGTGAGTGTCGTGAGGATGGATGATGTCTTGAAGCCTGTAGGCGAGGTGTGAGATTACCTACTTCAGGTATTCGAGGCTTATAGAGGGGATGTGTGGAGTGGCGAAAGATAGGCGGGTATGAGAGACTTATATAGGGCCGTGGGCAGCTGACCTGGCATCTGCTGCTGCCCTCGCCAATGAGTGGAACGACTCTCGTTGAGGTTGGCTTGAGTTGAGGTGAGTAAACGGCGGCAGGGGATGAGTTGAAAATTGAGCGATGAAAGCTGGTCTGAGCTGAGGTAAGAGTGCCGACCAGGCGATGGGATGGGGCGGCATTGGCGCTAAATAGTCGCCAGACTCAACCCCTGTACTGCACCATAGTGTAAGCTACTGGGTAACTAAGGTGTTTTTCAGAGAGGTGTGTTCCTCTGCCTACTTCCTCAATACATAGCTTGGAAACACCTTTGAGAGACCGAAATGGTTTTCACTTGGATTCAAATCACTGACATGAAGCATGTATTTATTATTGTCTCAAAGAGTCAGAATGAAATGCTATCAACTCGAATGGGTATGACATTCGAATACTCGCGTATGCTTTAGGGGTATCACTGTAGGTATACTCTTCCCCTGGTTGTCATCATTAATAATTACGGATGTAGTGTCCTCCTGATAGTCCAGCTCTAGGTATTCAGCACGATAATCCTCACGTGCGCAAAATTCTGCAACCAGCAGCTTCTACCTCATGGCATCATGATGAGATATGATGGAAGAGCATCATATCCAGCCTCGAGCCCCTGCCCGAGATCTTGTTCCCAACCTATAACTTTGCTGCAACTCTTGGAGTGGGACTTTCCTTCCCAGCTCCTTTACACGCCATCTCAAAGACTTCCTTGTCACTGAAAGGACTCAAGTTCTTGACGTCCACCTCGGACTCCTCCAGAGACTTTGCCTTGATCAACGTGAATTTGGACTGGATGTCCCTAGGGTTCTCGCAAGCAGCCGATATGAACCGCGTCCAACCTTGTAGATTTCGTCTCGACTCGGGGATCTGCGTCAAGATGGAAGCGAAGACGTGTGGCATCGCCTCGTACTCCTCAAACACCACTGTCACGCCGTCCTTTACCAGCTTCGACACCAGATACTTGTCCTCGTCCGCGAGACATTCCCAGCCACAGCAGATGTAGACCGGCGGTGACTCTTCCCAGGTGCTGCTCAGGTGGATGCTGGCTAGCGGATGCATCATGAACGCGTCATCTACATAGAGATGCTTCCGCGGCGGCTTCGCTGGCCATATATCGTCGGGCGGCGTCGTCGCATCGAGGAGTTTCGAGTTCGGCAGATAGTCCCACTTCTCATTCGTGGCCCACGACGGCATACTCTGAACCAGGTCGCACCATGGAGAATTTCCCGTGACAGCAGCAGGAAGAGGGACCTCGCGCTCCTCGCCGAACCAGGCGATCTTTCGGTTCTGTCGCCTAAGCTGTAACAAAGTTTGCAGCAGAGCAAAGACAAGATTACCTCCGGCACTATGGGAATAGTTAGAAAAAATCCTGAGATCTCTCCAAAGTTCGATGACGGGCTTACCTATCCCCTCCGAAAACGATATCCCCGGGCGCTACCGCCTCATGTATTGAGCCCGGCGGCGGATACAAGAGAGTGAAGTAGGACATCAACGCATCCAGCAGCGCCGCTGGAAACGGATGCTGAGGTGCCAGTCTATACCGTACCGAATACACTCGTCCACGCGTCAGCTTGGCTAGCTTTTTGGTCAAGGGTCGGTGTGTCGCCGGATCACAAAGGTAATAAGCGCCCCCGTGGAAGTACAGGACGGTCACGGAGCTCTTGCACTCCTTCATCATCTCCCTATACTTCTCCTCCTCGGAGATGGTCGGCGGTTTCGCATCCTTGCGCGCTGCCGCTCGGTAACCGGTCCATTCTGCTTCGATAGGCACGATGTCCGGTACCCGGAGACTAGCGACATCTGCCCCCGACTCGTCCAGGGCAGCTACGGCCTCCAGGAGCGCATCTCTGATCCCCGTCTCCGGAGGCACCTGCGCGGCGACTGTGCTGATCCAGATCCTCCCTTGGACACCGGGATCCTTCAGTGTCATCGCCTGCGTCCTGGAGATGGGCTTGGGCTTGGAGCCGCCGAGCATGGCGCGCAAGATGGCTACGATGACGTCGCTCTGGAGATCGAGATATTTCGATGGCTCTGATATCCTCAGGACATGTAGCAGCACAACTCGGAGGAGTAGTGGAACCTTTGGTAGTAGCGATAGTATCATCTTGAGCCGAGCCGTGTTGATGCGGCTGGCAGGCTTCGTTCTGCCGTTCTTCTCCATCATGACCAGACCTTGTGTTTGTCTTTGCGCGGACGAATCTTTGTGATTTCCCAGAGGTGCTATGATTGCACTACCCAGTTAGATGGTGAAGTTGCAGGCAAACTAAAGCTTTTCACGTTATAACCTTCGTGGCACACTGTCCCGTAGCGTAATCTGAACCGGCTGGCTGATTTTTCCAAGTTGAAAGATGGCGGTGTATTTCCTGATTCACTATTTATCGGCGAAGTGAAGGAGTAGGTAACTTGAGGTAAATATACCTAATTGATGAGATGCCACAGAGAACGAGGGACGATACACCGCAGCCACGTGATAGATAGGCCGAACGGAACAAGGTCGAAACCCAACCAAGAATCTTCTATTTGGCGGTTCCAGAAGGGAATGAAAGATACTTGTACCTCACGCGATAATCATTTCATGGGTGGTGTAGGGATCATTTTAAGCATTCGCTTAGTTCCGATATCAGTGCTATGATTCATGACACAATACAAATTCCATCCATCCATCCATCCATTTATCCATTCATAAGAGCTCCACGGATCTTCGTCACGTCACCCAGCAACTACCGAGCAAAACCTACCACTGAAATGAGGTCCTAAGATCCTCTTTTGTGATCCGAGCTGGGGATTGGAACGGTTTGGAACAATGCGACCGGTAGGTACCAAATGGGGGCCCCCGTTTCAGCGGGTCATCGGCGCGCCATTGAGTGCCTCGGCATCTCTGGCGATGTGCACTACATAGATAGTTAGTTACCCTTATCGGTTGTCGTGTCTTCCGGTCGAGTTGCATAACCTGACCTCTCCCCCAGACAGACAGAAACGGGTAAATGAGAAGCAAGGAATGCTACGCAGCAACGCGAACAGCTGCCCGGAAGCATCGATTCTGGGTTGGTTTCTACATTTCATCTGGGTTTCAACATTTCGGCTTCATCGAAACGAGCCGATGCATCGATAGTTGCTATTAGATGCAAGGATGGCCGGATGTTCGCAAAACCCTTCACACTGCCCAAAATAGCGCGCAGCACCCCCGGCGACGATCGGGCTGGGTTATGCTAGTATGCTCAAAACCGTTGCAGAAAGTGAGCGTATCAGGGTACGAGACTGTGTGTGCCGAGGCAGAGTTTGTGTCCGCGATGCTGGCATCGACAGTAACGGAACGATGTCTCGAGAACCCACGAGGTCACACGAAGCATCTGACCCAATCAAATAAATCGGCTTTGGCTGTGAGGTATAATTCGGGCACTGTAGATATCAAAACATCTTAGATACATTGTATCACGACCTGAGTAGACTGGATTGCTCTGTTATTTTCTTTCCTTTCCGGTCCCCATCTGCATTACCGTCCTTTTACTTTCTGTATGCTATGCGTAGCCCGTGCGAACTTCCAATGAAAGGTTCACTTACTGCCTTATCGTGCCCTATTCGTTTCACTCACCGTTGTTGACCTAGTTCCCCAATCACCGAGGTTTCGAAGTTGGCGGTCAGAGATGTCGCAACTGGCGCTCAAATAGGCAGTCGTCGCGGACTGGATCAGAGCGGTCAACCCAGTATGCAAAAAGCTGGCGCGCTATTCATAGATGACCACCGCAGATGAAATGTGGTTACCTCAAAGCCGTTGAAATCGGCTCGTTCTTGAGCCGATATTCCATGTTTGTATCCACAATTCCTACTTATTATGTGAGTCGATGCCCAGAGATACGAAGACAGCAAGACTGTAGCAGAACTTGAGTTGATGTTGCCAAAGACATGCCACAGGTACCCATGCATTCGATAACGATATCCCAAGAAAACCATAGGATTGAGCTTTAATGCTAAAGGCCAGACTTGCGTTACTGGATAACTACAATTGGGACATTCTAGCAAATGATGCCCGTTACCATCCTGTTCCCATCCCTGATTATTCCCTATTGTACAAAGTACTATGCCAAGTCCCAACTGTATGACTAACGCCTGACGCTGCTATTCTCAAGAGCTGCCCCCAGCTTGTGAATTTCCACCTGCATCATTTGACTTGCTGGCCGCCATCTGCCATGCGGGAATCGAAGCCTTGCCCGCTCCCCCGAAGGGACTGGAGCGGCCACCAAGAGAAGATATGTAGTCTTGTTTGCTAGGCGTAGATACGATCTCATTGTTCGTCTTGGCACCCTCTACGTTGTTCTCCTTTGCGGACGCATCGGTGGCAGGGCTGGCAGAGGGGCTGGCAGGCGCGGCGTTGCCGCTTGTGGGCCGTAGGTGGCTGCTGGGTGTGCTTGCTGCGGGCGCAGGAGTAGAGCTCATACGTTGTGTTATAAGAGACTTCAGACTCTTCACCTCGGTGGTAATCTCCTTCAATCGGCTATCTGTAAACTCCTTGTGTGCAGACATGGACTTAGGTATGACGCCTTTCAGGTTCTTCATGTCCTCCCGCAGCCGTTCTGTCTCATCGTCTTGCCGGCGGCTCGCCGACTTCGAATCGCGCATGAAGGTGTCCAACTCCCCGATGATCTTGTCAAGCTTTTCGGTACGCTCCTGCTCTGATGCTTTGAGGGTTTCCGTATCCTTGACCAACTGCTCGATCGTCGCAAAAGCCTTCTCGAACTGCTCGTCGACCGCTTCTTTGTCTTGTTCTAACTTTTCGGGTGTGGGTGGTGAGACCAATGGTGATATGTATCGCTATCCTCCTAGTCAGCTTAGGCAGAGACGTGCGCAGTTTTCATGCCCGCTCACCTTGGTAATGAAATATAATCCATAGCCAACGCCTCCCATCACCGTTGCCATGATAAACCAGTCCCTCCAGTCCCTCTTAGGAGGCTCTGGCGGAGGCGCCTGCCATCCGTAAGGCGGCTGCTGATACTGTCCATAGTATGGTTGTTGCACTACGGGTCCGGCGGCAGATTGTGATGGCACGGGCGCAGTATTCGTAGTAGGCGCAGGGCTTCCTGTGCGCGCAAATGAGGCGTCGATCTCTTCCTGTGTCAAGTTTTTGGAGCGAAGAAACGACAGCTTGTTCTCAAGAGGTGAGGAGACAACGTTCGGGTCCTGCAGGACTAAGAGTACATTAGTTGGTCCCGATCCTAGCTCTATCGACTGACTTGTCGGGTTGTCTTACAGTTGACCGCAGAGGCAACGACGTCCTCGCGGATAGGCATGATTGCGAGCTCGAGACTTGTTCAGCACGGATTCATGTCATGTTCTGGCGAGATGCAGTCGTGGCGGCAGCCAGCTATAAATGCACTACAGTTGGCAACTCGGGCTCAGTGACGAACCAACGATCAAAGAACGACCAACCCCCGACAGCCCGACGAAATATGGAGGCCGGTTTTGGGCCGAGGCTCGCGGTTGCTTCCATCTGAACGCCCAAAGCACGAGCCACAGACAGCTCAGCCACGTTATCCTTTCCGCGACAGCCACATACATTGAAATATGTACCTAAGTACCTGCCAAGGTACCCAGCTACAAATGACTTCTTAACCTCACGCGACTGTTCAACCCACTTGCTTCCGAGCCCATGTCTTTAGAAACTTCAATGTTCATGTTTCAGTATTCTTGTGATGGCGAAAATGATTTGATTGAAACTCTTCCACCACTCAATTAATTGCCGTCATTTGTAGACTTTGTCATAAATCATCAGACCCAAGGTCAGTATTACCGTGCTTACTACAAGGAGTCCGAGTTTCGTTCATATGGGCATGAACAAACAGCCAATATTGCTACTTCCTCGGCGACAAGTGGACATAGATGCCTTTCTGACGAACGAAGAAACTATTCTGAATCTCCCACTCCGCGTCTGGCTCTGCGAGCTCGATATCGTATCGCACCACCAGCGTGGCGATGACCTTGTAGACCTCCATTAAGGCAATGTTCTTACCGATACAGACACGACTGCCAGCACCGAAGGTCAAATCCGCGTTTTTCATAGCCCTAAGGCGTTTCTGGAAGTCGTCTTCGCTCTCATCTAACGCCTGTAGCCAGCGGTCCGGCCGGAACTCGTCCACGTTCTTGCCATAGATGTCCGAGTGCCGTGTCATAACGAATGGATTGATACCAACAGCAACGCCGGCGGGGACGACGCCGTGCCCGTCTGGAAGTATGAGTCCGCGAGACGGGACATATCGCTCTAGACACATGGAAATGCCTGGGTGCATGCGTGACGCTTCCCGCACTACGGCCTCCAGGTACGCATTGTCTCGTGCCTCGCGGTATTCGACAACTGGGGAGGCGACGTCACGGTACTCAAATTCGCGCCGCAGCCGCTCCCATACCAGCGGATGCTTGAGAGCGTAGTACAGCACGTCTTTGACGATGATTGCAGTGGTATCGGCGCCCGCGATACTGTTGATCATCATCCAGGAAATGATTTGGTTATCGTCAACGTGGTCTGGATCCAACTTCTTGGCCTCGATAAAATGGTCGAGGAAATCGGGCACCTCGGGATTATGCCAGGCCGCGTCGGCGACGTTATAGCGCTCCATCAATCTTTGTACACTCATACTCACGATAGGGTAGACAGACAGCCCAATGGGCCGTACAGGGTTCTTAGCCAGCCAAAAGTCAAGTATAGGAATTTGGCCCACGCGTGCGAAGTAGTCAAGCGACTCATTTGCTGCCTTGAGTGTGTTATCGATATCATCACCTTTTTCCAGGAAGCCGAACGGCTTTGAGAAGGTCGTCTTTCCTACGATATCCCAGGCGTCTGTCCAGACAGTATTAGGTCAGCTAGAGCAACATCGCGTTATTCGCTTCTCAAAAAAAGCAACCTGGGTCGGGCTAGCTAGAAAGAGTCACAGCACTTCACTTACAGTAATCAATCCATTCTCCTAGATCGCATGCTCTACCCTTGCTGCCTCCCCTCATGAAACGACTCTCCAAAGCCTCACACAGCATGACAATGGTACTGTCAACGTGGGGCTCCAGGGACATGACACCCTGTGTTGAGTAGTACTTGGCAACCGGTTTCTTTTCCTTCGCATGCTTCACGGGGTCAACCTCCGAGAAGAGATTGTAGATGACCTGGCCACTTCGTACAGCGCTACTGCTATGATAGAACTCAGTCTATCATCTCATATCAATAAGTGCTTTCTCATTCAACTCAAGGACGAGCCGCGCAGTGAACGTAGGAACCTTTCTGAAATCCCCCTTGATGCCGTATATTTCACTGATCAGAGTAGGATAGTCAAGGTCCAGTAAGTTGGGACCGAGGCGCACCACCGGTCCATACTTGCGGTGTAAGTCTGAAATAAAAGTGCGATTTGCCGCCCCAGACGTGGTAGAGACGCCAAAGGTTTGTCCATCCTTGTATAAGAGATCAGAACAAAATTAGCTCAGTGGGAGTTGCAGAAATGATCTAACACGCACCGGCAAAAAATGGTCCGGGATACTTCCGCAGCGGCGAGGTCGTATAGGACCAGATGTAGTATAGGACAGTGGCCACGGGAAATAACAATGCAAACGCGAGAGGCGAAGGAAACGTGTTCCCAATCCCATCTGATAGCACTGCCATTGTTCGTTTTACATTCAGACTGTTTCAGGCGTAAATATCTCAAAAGTAGGAAGAAATGTGAAGATCGAAGCAGTTTTGAATCTGCCCAAGAGAATCTCAGAAGTTCCCGAGTCAATGGTACAGGGGCCTTGGAGATACTGACGCACTCGATCAAAGCGGAGAAGTGCGTTTTAGTACGGCGAGCATGCCGCGATGTAACTCTGCGGAAACCCATTGGACAGGCTCATAGATAGCCAATGCTCTGCGCAGACCGTTTACGGTAGATCAAGTAAAAGAATGCAGCAGTCATTTCCTGATACAGCAGCCAAGGATAGCGAGCGCTCTTGTACCGAACCCCCCAAGGCTACAGATCACGAGAGTAGTCGTTGGAACGTCACTCCATTTCACGAGCATACTCGGCTGTGATTCGGACCCAGAAGGCTAGAAGCAGTTTCGGAGCGGTACCTAGGTAGCGGAAACTTCACTGAACACAGCCTCGACACCAAAGTCAGATCACCAACTTACCCACTGAAGCTGAGGGTAAGTCTCGACCTTTCGAGCCCTCTCTTTGCCCGGAACACCGTTGAGAAGTTAGTCTGAGAAGAAGAAAACCATTTCTCGGTCCTAAGACGATCGGGGCCTAAAACGGTCAGCGCAGTTTCCTCCGCTGTCCGGGACTCGGCCGCTTTTCAAATAGACACCACGTCTATGCCCAGCCTTACCAGTATCGCCAGTCACGTTGGGGGCGAAAGTCTGATGGCCATTTGTTCCAAGACTGACCGCTGAGACCGGGTCGTGTCTTGGCTTTCGGGGCATAATTTCCCACAGCAGGGGTAAATATGCGTGTCCAAGAGTAGAAGTTGCGGAAAGTAAGCCACACCGAGTCTTATGTTGTATCTTCAGCACCGAGACTGATGGTAAATACCTTGCCTTTTAACATGCCTCGCGCTGTGGACATGATCTCAGTATGTACAATCTACCAGTCTACCAGATACTTTTGGATCATGCCAGCGATTTAATCGATCAATTCACACTCAGCCTTGCTCATCGATAATTAGACCAAAACCACTCCAGTACTTTCGATCGTGATCAATTGCTAGTTACCAAGATATGTAGCTGCATCTGGCAACTAACGCAGACTCCTCTGCGAGTCCCAGTCTTAGCACACACACCAACGCCATGCTGATCGGTCATAACCCCTTTCCGTAGTCCCCGTACACTGACTCCTTGAGACAACAGGAGCTGGAGCACATTATGAACAAGCTCGAATCTGATGCAGTGAAGCTATACTCAAGAAGTCCGACTCATTACGTCCATCACAATAATGCTATTGCAAGCCAAAACAGGCCTTGATGTATGCCGATTCCTTTTCTCGTCGATTTTGAACCCGCCTCATACCATCTAATGGCCCCTTCTATTGTGCCACCATTCTAGGGGTTTTCTGCACAGCCATACTGCCTCCACACACGAGATACGGTCGGTTGAGCCTGTTCTCGCAAGTTTCCACCAAGCAACGGAGAAACGTTATGCCTCGAGGGCGACGAAAGGCACCTCGAGACCATGCGTAGACCATGATTTATTTTAGCTGAAAGATCACAAATCATGACAGCATCAATTTCATGGCCACAAGCTGGACAAGCCCTTTCCTTGGCATCAGGGCCGTATTTCATCGATATTCCTGATATCCCAACCAAAACGCCACCCTACGTATAAATGAGAACCAGATAAGAGGCTGAGAAGAGAGTTTCTTTTTCGGATTGAAGTCGAAATAGTGGTATTAGGAAGTTGTAGTGGGAAGTGGAGGCCGGCCAGGTTTATATCCGATCTGTGGGGAGACCAAGTCATCGTGCCAGCTGCATTACATAATGATGGCCGGAACATCGACATTAGCCTTGATGCTCTTGTGAGGGAGAACACTGCCACCGTTGACGTAGATCTCATCGCCAATGGTCACGTCGTCGCCTAGAACGGTGACATTCTCGAGACGAGCCCACTTTCCGACGGAACTGTTCCAGCCCACAATGGTGCTCTTGATCCAGGCATGGTCCTTGACCTTGGATCCAGGCAGCAGAGTGCATCGTTGGAGGCGCACACCATCACCAATGACAACACCCTTGCCAATAACGACGTTGGGTCCAATGCGGCAGTTTTTGCCGATCTTGGCGCTAGGGTCGATCATGACATTGCCGCCATAGACGTAGGGTTCTGAAGTCGATGCCAGAAGCTTCGAGTTCTTCTTGGTTAACGATGAAAGATACAGGCAGGTTCCCGTAAGGAAATCCTTTGGCTGACCCACGTCCATCCAGAAGCCCTCCAAATCAAAGGAGTGCAGTTGGCCGTCGCGGACAACGGCAGGGAAGGTCTCCTGCTCGATCGATGTAGGTCGGTTCTTCTCGATACGGCGGAGAATGGAGGTGTTCAGAATGTAGAGGCCGGCATTGATACGGTTTCCGACGAACTCGACGGGCTTCTCAACGAAGCGGTCGATACGCGAAGGGTGGTTAGGCTTGTGAACAATAACACCGTATTTGGAGGGCTCCTCGACTTTCGTGACAACAATGGTGCCCTCGTCGCCGTGAGCATTGTGGAACTCGACGAGCTGCTTGAAGGGGAACTCGCAAGTGACGTCGGAATTCAGGACTAAGAAGGGAGAGTCGTCCTTGGCGAGGATTTCCTCGGCCAACTTCAGAGGACCGGCGGTGCCTAGAGGTTCGCTCTCGAGGGAGAAATGGATCTTAACACCTAACTCGGCCTCGTACTACGCGGGCGATATGTCAGCGGTGGAAGGAGCAAATACGGTACTGTCTGGGGCACGAACCTCCTTGAGAACGCGCTCCATGATCTCGGGGCGGTAGTTGACGGCGAGTACGACATCAGTCACGCCCACGGCAGCGAGCGCCTCGATCTGGTGCAGAATCATGGGCTTGTTGGCGAATTCGACAAGAGGCTTGGGCATAGTGAGGGTCTGTAGAATGGCTGCCTGTTAGCTTGTGGCGCATGAAAGAGCAATTCGGGGCGATTGAGGGCGAGAGTAGCACGCACCAGTGGCCGCAGGCGCGTACCGAAGCCGCCGACGAGAATGAGAGCTATTTCGCAGATGGTCAGCTTGCACATCGCACGACACGACGCTTTAGCAGTAGCATACCCTTCATGGTGAAGTTTGGTTTCGGGGGGGGAAGGTAGGTAAGCGAGTGAAGTTCGAGGCTGTCGTGTGTAAGGCTGCAGCAGTCGAGTCGAGTTGAAATTGGGTTGGGCCGGTCAATTCGAGAAAAAGAACAAACGGCTGGCGATCTGGCTTCTCCTGTGGTAATGGCGGGTGGGACGCGCAAGGTGGACCGCTGCAGTTACGAAGGTTTGGTGCACAGGGACTCGAGAGAGAATAATAAAGTGAGGGAAAAGTTAGGCTGTAAGGAGGGGTTTTGGCAAAGGACAAACTCTTATGGTACAGCACAAAGATACTTGCGCTTGGATAGTAAGAAGGAAGTACGAGTGACTGTGCAGGGTCAATTGAGGGAGAATAATTGATGTCGGATGGTGTTGCGAGATTATTCACAAATCATAATTCAACCCTTTCGACAGTGAGAAGAGAGAGAGAGGCTGCTACTTCGTGCCCCTGGCTCTTCCTCACCCCCCCTTTGAGGGAACACGACACGATCAGGTGGCATTCTGCTCACCCGTTGTGTCCATTCAATTTCCTAGCTCCTTTTCGGGAGCCCCACCGACCTCTCAGCCCCAAGCTAGACTTGCCAGAGCTCGGCCAGAGCCCCCCATTCCCCTGAAGAAAGCCCTGTCAGAGCTCTGCAAAGCCCTGTAAAGCCCCGTCTAGCCACACGTGCCACACCACTATCTACACCACCACCAGCCGGCGCCCATCCGCCTCGTCTTTCCCCTCCTTGTCTCGTACCAAAACGGAAATCGGCCAGGGTCCTGCGACCAATCAGAGCAGCAGTTACCCCACGCGGTAGCAGCGTTCCCTAGTCCCTGGATTAATCATTTTGGACACGAGATTTGCTAGGAAATTGGACAAACCTCAGTTGTGCATTCCCGTTCATTTCCCATCACTCAGTTTTGGCAAGTTTCTCATTGTAGGAGTGGGTGTCAGTTAGGTAATAACACCTGTCCTTATTGCCTTTTCTAGAGCAATCAGTCAATCAACTCCATCGACTCTTCTGCATGATGAAATCAACCATGTTTCTTCACACGATCAAGCGGCAACAGCTACTCGTTCGCTCTCTTAAAAAAAAACAACCAAATGTCAGCATGAAGTCCGGCGTTCGTGTTGCGCGTCGGGTCGCCTGATTCCCCATATCATCTCACACGATATACCTCAACACGGGGTTTCCCACAAGTAGACACGCAAGATATTAGCTTCACCACTATACACAACCATCAGCTGTAATGAATTGAAGCTGCGTGGCTACATGCGTAAGATTTCAGCCCAGACCAAACCGAAAAAAATAAAAATCATCTCCATCACCCCACGGGAGGTATATCACTCATGTAATCCGACTTCCAGGCCGCGGTAAGGGCACAACCAAATATCTTCACCGATTCCATCCTGTCGTGTCACAGTCACTGAGCCAAGCGCCAACCATCGGGTCCCCTGTAGGGTGCAGGTAAAGCATCTGGTATGCTGGGCTAGGTACACCTACCTACCTCATACACAGACATCCTGTCACCTCATCCTCTGATCCGGCCGCTTCCAAGCGCGTTCATCCGAACTTTGAGAATTGAATCATCACGCCAGAAACGTGAGGAACCATCCAACCATCCGGCCAGCGTGCTCGAGTGACCCATCACAAGATCTCCGACGGCGGCACATGTCACGAGACGATAGTGCCGCTGTCCCCTCCAACGCGCGCGGCTGGGCCACTCAGCTGAATCAGTAGGTACCCCTCTGTAAAGGTAAGTAGGCAGGTAGGAATGGCCTATTCTTGCCCGCCCCATCAGGGCACACAGCAGCACAGGGCAGAACGAGCACTCACGGTCCATTGCAGCCAACCATATACCACAGCGTGAAGGTTTTAGGTTCCGAGCCATGATGATGATGATGATGATGATGATCCGGGGAATTGGCGCCGGGCGGCTCCGGGGAACTCCTACCGACTTTCGAAGTACCTTGCCAGGTAGGAAGATCGATCACTAGGGAGCGGGGGGGATCGGCGGCTGCGGTCATGTCTGGTGTCTTTTCCGTCTTCTGAGAGGACAATTCCCCGACTGACTGACTGACCAACCAAACCGTAGGTAGGCGAGGGCGCTTCTACTGCTCTACACCGAGGTGAGGGCGGTAGTGGTGGTGGTTCGCGGTAGATGCGATGCGATGGTGTGCGGGCGTGTCACCCCTCTCCACCCACCCACAAGCTCACACCCGACATACATTAGGGTACCTGCCTAGCTACTACACTCGCTCAAGCACACACTCACATCCACCATACCTGACCATACCTCCCTCAGTACACGCCAAGTACGTACTTCAGCAATGAGAGGCACGCGCGCGCCCAAGGCACACCTAGTACGCATATGAGACAGGCACTGACACTGCTACACCTACCAAGTAGTGACCTAGGTGCCTAAACTAGCACACCGTACCTTCACAGTCAACGATTGTAGGGCTCTTGCGAAACGCTGGGCGGCTCCCCCTCGCGCTACACCACCTCCACCCACCAACCATGGCCGTCTATGACACTGCATCTCTTCATCTATGTACCTCTGGATGATGCACTTCGGACGACCGAAGAAACGGAAGATTCCCTGCAGCCAAGGCGTGTGGGCTCACCTGCACGACATCTGTCAAAGATCTAGAAGAGCCACGTAACCAAGCTAAGCCAAGCACTACTACTAGTGAGTGCCTGTATTAGTAAGTCTATCCTGCCGGCAAAGCGCACATCATCTTCAATCAAATGCCGAAAGCATTCGCCAGAGGGTTCACGTATGTATCTTGATACGAGGTGATCAAATTTAGCCAGAAGAAACCAAATATCCATAACATGTGTGAGGGGGAAAAAAATCTCTTGTTGAATTCCATCCTCCAATCCTCATCGTCATCAATCATAAGTGGGTGATTCAAGGACGTTGAGGGAAACTTTTTATAATATTCTTCGTAATCGTCATAGGTCGTGAGAGGGTCATAATCTGCTCTCGCTCTCGAGCGCAAGGATCTTCGATAATGAAGATGAAAATCAATCGTGGCCTCCCAATCATTTCATATAAGCCCACCATTAAGGGCAGGATCCCGAGATGCGGCTTACAGTAGATAATCCTCTTTTCCAGTGAGCCGTTCCTTCTGTCATGATTCGTCTTTCCAGTCCATCTAGGCATCGCTGTACCGCTCGGGATGCAGTACAGTACCTTCGCTCCTTAGCAAAAATACCGATCAGAGACGAAGCTGGCCGTAGCACGGCCGCTTAAAAGATGAGTTCCTCGCCAGGAAAGTACTTAGGAAATCGTCGCCAATCGGTCCCCTTTTCTCGCCTACAGCGTTCCAGGAAGATGTCCACAAGGTCTATTCGGAAAATGTGAGAAATTTGGTCATGGAAAGAAAGCCGATCATCTCCAGCTGGACCTGCTGGCAGATGTACGGTCTCAGTATCGGGTCCAACGATTGCTATGATCTGACAGGGCCAGGTCTGGTACCAAGAATTAGAAGTTGGCCCAAGCCTATTGAACCTTCCTGGTTCTGTGGATTGCCCAACCATCCAGAAAGGAAAGTGTGGTCATGGGAATCATAAGTCTTTCTGGTTGCGGGGAAGAACGCAAAGATGAAATCGGAAGCAGGAAAATAATTTCATAATGCAGACAGCCGCCGGATGCTTTGGAGATGGCCATGAATTATATCTGAATTCGTAAAATATTCGTTACTTTGTTTTCGTTACAGTCGTAAAAGTCGTCAGTGTATGCAATTTTTGTCTCTCCGTCTCGCTCATTGAACTATGCTGATTGTGGGTATTCCGCGGAATATGCCAGTAAGGGGGGATAATGCTGTGAAGCTTTCACCACGTGTATATATCAAAATATCGGGACGCCTTGGCTCTCCGTCACCGTCTCTGTCTCTGCCTCGCTTGTGTGTCCATTGGTCTGGAAGTATCCGGGAAATTCATGTACGGCATTCGGTCAAATCGGGTTTGTTCCCGGACCAGGTCTCTGTTTGTCTCCCTCACTCAAAGGATGCGGTGGAGCTGCTGCTCGAGTGATGCCCAGACCGGTGATGGTGGTGGCGGCTGTCCCTATGTCCATGGCCGTGGCTCGAAGAAGTATGACGCGACTTCTTGCGTTTGCCCGACTCATTGGCTGGTAGACCCTGTACGATGCCATTGCGGGCGAGCATGCCTCCATTGACGGAAAAGTTCCTGCAGACCATAAAGGCACGCATGGCTGCGTTCTCCCGGGCCAGGGCATCCGATTCATATGCGAGATCTGTCTGATACTCGCGTCCATTGACCAGAACAAGGCACGTAAAGCCACTGGGGTCCTTGTATAGCTCGTAGGAAGGGTCTTGCCACCCACGACGCCGGCACAGACCTATCGGATTGCGTGTTAGCTGCTGATCCTTTAAATAAAAACCTCATTCGTAGTCAGAGATGCCGGTGCATATATGCAGCCCTGATGGCGCGATGGTGATCGAGGGGACTCTGTATGCATGACAGCCCAACGGCGAACGCCCCAGATTCAGCGTCGATGTTGCTTTCACGCAGACAGCTCGTCAGGAACGTGGGGTTTCAAGGCATCATGGCAAAACCATGCACTCTCATCTCGACGTGCCAGGAACACAATGGCAACCTGCACGCTGCGATGAAGATGCAGGGGCTATGCCCACGTGTGTAAGACGAACTCCCGTCGTTCAGACCCACAACGCAGCATCGCCATGGATGATTGGGAATGGTGTGGTCGCCAGGAACACGTATAAGCAAAGCTACTCACTCTCAAGATACTGCATGTAAAAGCCTCTCATGGTGCTGACTGTTGTTCAATTGCTCTCCCTTTCCGTAAAGCCCCGGCAGGTTGAAGTCTCGAGATGGGAAGCACCCCCACGCCAGACGACGAGCCGATCCGTGTAATTCCGGGGGTAACAGTGATATTCAGGGCAAAATCCAACACGGAATAGAAAGTCCAGGCGCCTCAAGTATGCAGTCGAGCCCAACCGTGGAGAAGGGGATGGTGAAGGGTGATAGAGTCAAGACCGGTAAGGCAGCAGTAAGCGTAGACGACGAGTCTGTACTACAAGGCGAGGTGTGGTTATGGTGGTGTTGAAGAAGGAGGTTATGCTACGTATTCAGGGCTGCGGTGCAGAAAGACGAGCCAGCAACGGCGAGACATGTGTGCTTTATTGCAGAATTGAGCTGTTCGTGCGGGGCAGGGATATCTAAGAGACGGAACGAAAGAGACAAGGCCGAAGACAGACTGGGTTGGTGAAAAGGGACAGGTTCGGTAGACGCAGGTAAAGATGCGGCTCTTGAAGAGTGTGACCCATCTTGATGTGTTGGCGCGAGTGGTTGCTAGTTGATAAAACCTCAAGAGACTAGGCAACTCCACCACGACACATGGGGTATGCAATCTCGAAAGGCGATCGTCTCTGATAAGTCTCGCGGTATTCCTCCTGGCACCGGTAGACTGTGGTACCGCCGTGTCCCCGTCTGAGTTATGTTCTATACCCTGCTCGACAATGGGGACAGCTGGGTAAACAGAGACGCCGGACATGCAAAGGGAGGCATAGTGAAGTGGCAAAATGAAACTGGAACCATTTCTGCGGCCAATCCACGCCCTTGGCGAAACTGAAAAAAATTCTGAGGAGAGAAAAAACAAAGAAAGTCACTCCGAGCCCAGGCGTGTGTCCACAGGGCCGGCCACCAGTCACGTCCCTTCTTCGAGACTTCTCGGAGAAGGGAGGAATAAGAGAGGGATGTGCCCGGTACGTGTCTGAGGGGTACATGAGCAAGAGTGAGAGAAAGGAAACGAACCGTCATTCCAAGATGCCTCTGACGGACGCTAATGCAACCGAAATCAACCCAAAGGATGATAGTCGGTGTTGGAAAAAAACGGTATTTTCCTCTGGATCTACATAGTACGACCAGAGGAATATTAACGATACCTCCCCACGTACATACATGCATGGCCATCTGTCATGCTACATTACTGCGATGCCTGTCTGTTGATGTACGCGCTGCATGTATCATGTATGTACAGATCCATGTACACGACAGGGAGCCGAAGATCGAAGTGGGATGAGAGTGAGGGGTTCAGCAGGGCGCTGCAGGCGAGGTACGATGAGGTCCAAATTTCACGGAGCATCACAGAGACATCACGAAGCCAATCCGAGAGAGCACGCGGAACGGGCTCGCAGAAGAGCACCGCACAGTCAGTGGGCCGGTAGGTGGGTAAGCGATTCGCACACGAGTTAAAGTAAACAGCGTCAGCAGCAGGAAAGCAGATGGACAAATCAGGGCGGCCGATGACGGTGGACGAGGGGGAGGGGACTCTACTAAAATAGAGGCAAAACAATGACTGGGGCAGGAGGTATGTAATGGCTACTTAGTGTGAGAATTGGTTAGGGATCTATGTGATAGTATTAAGTAGGTATATGGAGTGGATAGACGGATGGATGTAGGTTAGGTGAAGAATAGGAAGGGCCGGCGGCTGTAGTACACTGGCTGGTCTCGGAGCGGCCAAAAGTACCTCGGAGCATGGAATAGCAGCAGGTCCCTCTACTTGAGGTGCCTGCCTAGAAGATAAGTAGGTACATCAGGCAGGTAGGAAGTAGGCGATGAAAGTGCCGCCGTAGTAGTAGCAGTTGCAGTTGCAGTAGCAGTACCAGCAGTACCTACCAGCAGTACCAGCAGTACCTACCAGCAGTACCAGCAGTACCTACCAGCAGTACCAGCAGTACCTACCAGCAGTACCAGCAGTACCAGCAGTACCACCACCAGCAGCCGGGGTCGATATTGACAAAATTTTGTTGACAACAATACTACTAATCACGGTGGTGGCGTTGATGATGATAATAATAATAATAATCTCGATGATGTGCTGTACAGCTGGCACCAAAAACGGCAGTAAGAGCAGAGAGCAAATGATAGGCTGGCTGGAACCAGAGGCCAGAGGTGACGGAACAGAAGGCAATAATCAAATGAGTGGGCAGAGGCCGGGGCCCTGCTCCAGGGCCGGAACCGTGAAGTCGGTGAACAGAGAATCAGAATGAGCTGCATGAACACTGACTGGCCTGCCGGGCGACCCTTGTCTCGCCTGTCCCATCTGTCCCATCTGTCCCCAAACCTGGTCTCTGGCCTACGCAGCCATTGGGAGAGAGGCGACTGGAGACGCGCGAGACCCTCAGACCCTGCGAAGGCCGACAGCGTCGACAACCCATTGGCCAATCAGCACGGCATATGTTGCAGAGAGGCGAGGCGACTAGCCCAGCGACGAGACGCTTAACACCTCATGCACTGATGAGTTGGCATTGCCGCTTGATATTAAAATCAAGATGGCCTGGGCGACCGACGGCGTTCCGGGTACCGGCCACACGCGGAGCGGGGAGCGTAGGCCCCAAGTACAGCTACCTCGTCCCCGGTCCCAGCCTCCCTGGCCATGTATGAGTGCTGTAGAGTAGGTTGCAGATGGGGGAATGGGCGCCGTTCATGATGACGATGTCTGTGGCCAGGAAAGGTCCCGAGGCATCGTTGTATCTGCTACAATCCAATGCCGTTACGATGGAACCAGCGCCCCATGTGACTACAGACTGTGTGGTAATGCGTAATATGCAATGGGGCATGCCGGCCGTGGTGCCATGTAGGACTCGCGATGTTGAGCATCGGTTCCGTCACTCACCTTTCTTCGGTGGCGCTTGGGACCCCTGCAGATAACATTGGTACGAATGAGGGGTGGAAGGAGGTGGATGAGAAGAAGCAACCAGCAAAATCACAACATCAGGCAGGCATTGACAAAAAGAGAAAACACCATAAAGAGAACCAACAAGAGAGGGAAAAATTGGAAATAAAATAAAAATTAGTAAAACAAAAGTGGAAAACTCCAGAACCGTGCGTAGACCGATCTCGTCTCTTGGGTGCTAGAGTCTTATTGGTAGCCCTTGAGTCGGAAACGCTGGGAATAACGGCCGGGATACAAAGCCACATACCCAAGGCTTAAGTACCTAAGTAATTGCACAATGAAGACACATCATTCTTGTCTGAATTTAACAGACAGGCAAGCTCGACTGAGAAGGTTCCGTCTCAATTTGTTCAATTCGAAATAATACCTATTGCTAGAAGTCCAGAGATCTAGAGCATAACGAGGAGACGATCTCTGCAGCTAACGGTCTCATGCAGGCCGACGGACTTGTACCAGTATGGTATTATGGTCAACACTAGAGCAGGGCAGGGTACTTACTTACTTACTTACTTGAAATATGGAAAATTTGGCGATATATGAGGTAGGTCAAGACTGATAGCATCAAAAAGGTAAATACTTAGATAGATACCTTGACGTACGTAGCTACCATACCTAAACTGTTGTTATCTTCCGGGCTCACATGGCACAGGCAACAGAGACATACATACACATGCCTATGTGCATGCACTCATGTCCATTGTCGCATCGTGCCGCATGCTGTTTGCTGGGAGCGAGGTACGAGATAGCAGCCGTTGCAATCACCAGCTCATTCGCCGCCAGGGAGACACCCAGTCCACGCAGCTGGTATTGCACTGAGATGAACCATGATATCATGGCTGCTCAGCTGCCTCGGGAATCCTTCTTTCGACCATCTTGGCCGGATCCTACGGATGACCTGTATGGAATAGTCCTTGCCGCGCCGTCTCCACCGGCAAGGCGATGTCGTGCATGAAGCCTCGCTGCTTGGCTCCAATGTACCTAAGGTAGCTCGTGAGAGCATCATCCATCTCATTCATCTCGACACCTTCGCTCGTCTTACTTGCTTCACACGCCCACACAATTCTACTCACGAGCATACCTCATCACCTCGGGCACAGCTTTCCATTCAACGTGCCAGCTATGTTGGCAGATGGCCACAGCCCACGCCATCTCGTAAGCGCACAAAGATGCAGTGACGCCCGCATATCAGATTTGGATAACCTAAGCCTACCTGCCACACGCTTCCGACGTGACTCTATCCAGAAAGCCAGCATCCAACTGTCTCGAGTCCAGGCCATCATTCGTCGGTGTACTTGTTGTACAGCATCCCACCAAATCGAGAGAAGCACAAGCGATCCAAGGAGATGATGCTATACGACTGTGTACTTTGGCCCGCCTTAGCTTGGTATACATGCGCGCTGCCATCTGGGGTCGAGGCCGCAAAACGCGGCCACAATGGGGACTGCCACGTCAAAGGTGTTTTGTTGCCGGCCATATCGCTTCCAGGTAGGGGTATGATGCAAAACGACCACAACATGTGGCCACTTCGCTGGTGTCCTATACATGATCCGCGAAGCATACATGACTCTGCAGACCAACTCCAAGCCCACGGTATCTCAGCAACTGTCGTGCGAGGTCAAGACACTGGGCGAACGATTTAACCATACGATGGATCTGCCTTCTGGCCTCGACAGAAGATGCACTTTGCCGTCTGTGTTGGGGTTTGATAGATAGCGAGCTGCTTACTTAGTATTCGAGTCGTGGCGTGGCTTGGGAATCTGGACTGCGCAAGATCGTTTTTGGAGTCCCTCGAGTCTCTAGTATCCCGGTTGGCCTGCATGAATCACGGACCTAGCTGATGAAGAGGGCCTGCAACTGATGCCGTGCGACAGACAGCATGTGGTGGAGAAAGTAGATTGACGAGTGCAAAGGAATCACCCCGTCTGGTTTTGTTTCACTACAATCGGGCGAAGGACTCTGCCTATCTTGGCTATTGTGCCACCAGTAGTAGCTCATGTTTCGATTACGCTCTGCATGCTACCTGCTGCTGATATTTGTAAAAGGGGTTTAGCCAAGCGACACCTGGCTCTTCTGGTACAGTTGTCGAACCAATCTCTAAAGTCGCGTCTGATGATGTGCTAGAGTGAATGCGGAGATACGTCGTCCCAGTACATGTGGAAGGGAGGTCTAGCTATGTTTCTCGACGCTTTCACTCTTCCGGCATGCCAATCTGGGTATGTATCCTTTCGGATAGTCCGTGTCTCAACGAAAGAGGGCTTGCGACCACAAGTACTACCTTAGCTGATAGTACCCTGTCAAGTTAGGCACGTGAAAAGTCATGTTATTACCGACCCAATTCATACGGCGAGGCAAAGATATCGTGAGCTGGCGTAGGAGTTGACCCCCCAACCCTATTCGCATTGGCTCGGTGCTGTGTCGGGTGCGGCCTGTTTAGATGCGGCCACAAGCGGGTCAAAAACCCGGCTTCGATACGAAATATGACATGATTTCCTTCCGTCTGTCCTCTGGAATTACATAGACAGGATCAATTGTGTTTACTCGGTCCTGCTCGTCAAAGACCTGGGGTTCCGCGATGTGCGACGTCACGCCATATGACGAGTGTACCATCAAGCCTTCGCCAGCCGTATTCAGCATTCGCGTAGTATGCTGAGCTGAGGAGAGGCCACTCAAAACATAGCAAGTATGGTATGCGTCAGAGGGCCTTGAATGAAAATCAGCCCCAGTTCTGTATCATGCACTCCAAGTGAGTCAGTCAACTTACTTGCTAGGTTTGTCCCTCATGCCGCCCCTTTCCGACTCATCCTGCCCACAACTGAGAATGAACCGAATAAGCCCCTCACGACTGTATAACTCGTGATCACTAGTTTTTGAGGTGTCATTGTCGCCAGTAGGTGTGAACTGTTGAATGCTGGCTTCTATCAATGGCCAACACCCGCCAATCCAATGACTATAGCAGCCATCAACAAGTTTGTTGGCACGACCACAGAATCCGCCCTCAGGAGCATATTGACGTGCGGAAAGCCAAGAAACAAGCCGCGGAAGGTCTAAATACCTAAATTCAATCGGCGCGATCAGAAACGTTTACTCAAAAACCCTACCTTAGAGGTTTATAGATACGATGCAGGTACTACCAACCTTGGGAAGCTACGATGCGGAGCGTCAAGTATGGCAAGACATCCCAAAGCGCAGAATGTGTATGCACCATGTGCTTCAGCGTTCGGCTTGCCGGAGATGCCGCCCTCAAAAGTCTGACCTACAGTGGGAGTCAGTCACGTCAGGGTGGCCAAACGATATGCGCTTGCTTGCGGGGTTCACTTACAGCGGCGTACATAACCTGCCAAACCCGTAAACAAATCAGGCCGTTCATCCGTCCAAGCCGGAGACTCGGGAGTCAGGTCGAGAGGAAGGTTGAGCAGTGATATTATGACAGCGGCGCAATAAGCACCCCTGATAAAACCGTAAGACTCGTCATAAGGTCCAAATCAAGGGATGGTCCTCACCTCACGTCAACTTCACCACCCAGCGACATTCGAAAACCTCCATCTCTTTGCTTCAGCGCACAGAGCCATTTCCACATAGACCTTCGGTCAATGACTTCATATGCCGCCTCTCCGCCAACGATGGCTAGTGCCAAGATCATAGCATAGGTTCCAGCCAGGTGGGATCGTTGGCCGAACCCTCCCCCGAAGCCACCCGTCTCATTCTGCATGGATCGTGCAGTTTCGACGAGGGCGCCGCGATAGCTTGACACGTCGGCACCTAGGAGCGACATGCCGTTGAGACACCAATAGAAAAACCAAGGCCTACTAGCATCAGCAGCTATGAATGGCGAAGGAAGGTTCCCCAAATTTCTTTGAAGAAACCTGATGTGACGTTGCCTGTCCAAATGAGGTACCCCATAGTGATTGTAAGCAAGGCCTGGAATTTCTGCAGCCAGATATGGGCGACACTCGTCGATAGTTTCGTCCTGGAGATAAGACGTCGAGGTGAACTTGGAATCTCTAACAGGCGGATCGGCAGTGAAAATATCGGGGACCATAGGAAGGTGAGTTGCCGACAATGCAGATTCGGAAGCCATAATTGAAATGACTTCTTCGTCCGCTTGGGTCATAGAGGTGTGACGGCCTAAAGGGATTTTGGTGGACTGAGAAGCTCCGCCTGTCTTGGTGAATTTCCTCTTGGGCAAGGACCGTTGCCGCGCTCTGGCTAAGCTGGTCTTGACTGGCATGAGAGACTAGGGAGGTCGTCAGGTGAATAAGTGGCCTTGGTTACTCTTGTAGACGAATGCGGCTGTTCAGCTAAGGTACACAGGAATGTGAATAGGGATGGGGCCGGGGCTTTAGAGGGAAACCTGCCAAGATGCAAGACGCGCCAATCCAAAGGTTGATAGGTACTTGTATCTATGATACGACGAGAAGCAATTCGGCATTAGGTAGGTACCTACAAGGTGAGGTTTAGAAATGTCCAAGAACCAGTACAGGGAATACACGGCAGTGCAACAAAGTCTCCAGATGGTATTACGACGATATCCAAGACTTTCACCTGTACGCCTTGACAGGTAAGGCGCGATGCTTAATCGATGTAAGGTCGTTCTTTTCTCCTGCGTCACACGGGTTCCCCTGGCGCATGGCAAATCTTCGGCTAACCTGGCCTAGGTATCTCTTCTGGGTTGGGTCCTTCCACTATGCCCCAAAAAGCACTTACCTAAGGCTACTTCTCAACCACACCACACCATCCTTTTTTTTTGTTCGCTCTCATCCACCTATCGAGTATTGGCTGTTGCCCCGAGCGATCGCAGCGTTGCATTCCGTTCAATGTTCCCGAGACACTTGGGATGCGAGAGCGCCATTCCAGACTCTGGACACATGTCTCGGAGCGGCCCGTGACTCTTTCTTATCAGCCAATGCGATATCCAATGACCGCCACATGGCGTTCATGAGAATACACTGTTATTCACTATCCGAGGCATACAGACGTGGACCGGCTGGTGAATAGCCCCGTCATCTTGTACTTCACATATCGATGCTTCAATTTTCCTGCTTTCTTCAAGATCCGTTTATCAATCATCTCTGGCTCTTATTCACTCTCGTGTCGCTGGCAGGCATTCGGGGAACTATAAGCATAGAGGTTGATCACGAGACGACGTTGACTATACACAATTATCCAAGCTCATACGCTGGTGACCTTTCTTCGGCACAACAGCAGAAATGGGAGTCAGCATACGTCTATTCTCCATCTGTTTAAAGTATCGATAAGCCAAACACAAAAGGCAGAGAGTTTGTGTACATGGACCTGCCAGTCTCACGCTGATAGATCCAGCAAAAAAAAAAAAAAAAAAAAAAAAAAGGGTTTGAAACGACGCAGATGTTTCTCCGGAGGCTTCAAGTGTGCTTCTTCGCAACTCCGCAAAGACTTCGCAAGTTTGCTCGGATCACCGCTTTTCATGGTCTTTGGTGAACAACCACCGCGAACCGTTTCAAGGGACAGGTAGCATGTATGATTCATGGTCATCCTCGTAACGAAGCGTGTCTTATACCTTGCGTTCGCGCACGTATGTCTGGATGTCGAAAACCTATCCCTTGCCTCTTGTAGCGCGCTGGATTTCGAGCCAAGGCTGCTTTGTCTGTACGGTGACCACTAACCATGAAGTTTGCCCGCGACATTCCAAGCACGGCCGACTGGTCAGAAGGTAATGAGCCTTATGATCCAAAACGATGCGACGTGTTGTCGGTGACTCGCAGAATTCCTGCGGGACGAGTCTCGCCCTGCTAGCATGTGTTTTGAGCCTACACGGATACAAAGACGATCACGTAAGTTATACGAACTACAGAAGGGAATTTTTCCTATCCCCTTTTCATAGAGCGATGCCTGCGTAACCCGCCGGAAAGCCGCAGTACAGGGGACGCGGCGAGCCCGTGGCCAGACGGTAGTGAAAAGGTGTCACGACCGGATCTAGCGATGAACGGACCTTGGTTCTTCAGAATGGGGTGGAGCCACCTGGCGGGGCGTGCATTGATTAGGAGTTTGTGGGCTCTTGGTGAGAGGCGAAGCCACGGTCCGTCGCCGTGGTTGTCGATCCGGGGATGTCTTGAGATTTAAATATACGAATTCCTTGTCTCTCCTGACACTGTGAGAAGTCGGCGTTACCATACCAGCAATGGAAGTCTGGCAGTTCCATATAGGCTCTGCAATAATTGCTTTTGCGCTTGTTACTCAGTGCTTGACACAGAGATCGCTGTTTGGAAAGGAAGCCGACGGGCGAGAAATCCCGAACGCTAGTAGAGCGATGGGTCGTGACGATCCTTCCCAACCTCTTCCCATCACGAATCCAATTTTTCACAGCATGAGATTGTCATTCATTCGCAACCAGCTTCACGACGAAGAAACTCGACCCTACGACTCATCCCATTGATTGTCATGAAGCGGCCAGCACATTAGTGCTGCAAGTAATCATGATCATGAGCGGGCCGCGCGATTCTCGACGCATTGCTTGCAGCAGTTCGACCGCTAGGCGGTTGCTTCATGGGCATATTGCCCTGCCCCGTCAACAACAAGGCATATCAAAGTAGTGACTCGGATGATCATGAGATCAGGATCAAGCACCAAGCTAAAGAGACGGAGCACCTTCGATTCGACTGTAATCAAGTTTGTGTGAGAATGGTAAGAGGTAGGCACCTTTTGTATGTGGGGTTTCGATCTGGCCAACATCGCTGATCCATGCGCGACGAGCGGTATGGACATCTTGCTCTGGCGATTATGCTAACTAAACAAGTGACCGTCCGCGAACCTCCATGCCATGCACGCACGAGCTGTTGACCGCATGCTTTCATGATACATGTGGGGCAAGAGGCTCAACGCATCCATTTCCTCCTTGAACTTACGAGTCGTCCGGGGTGCCGGGCGCAAATAGCCTCGCCAGTTACTCAGTAGCCCACCAGCTTAGTGCTTCGCATTTTTGTGGCGGCACAGCCGAGTCGCAGCGTTTATGGCTTCTTCCTAGGCTTAACGTCGAGGGTCATAGGAAACTGCTCTGTGCTTGGGGTTTTTCGTCTGTGTTGTGAGTGATCATCGGGTCTTGAAAGACAAACATTACCATGCGCCTCAACCAAACGGGCATCCGAGGCGCTTTATGTGTAGAGGAAGGGTTTGTTTGGACTACGGCTGTATTGGCCAGATGTCAGTCAAGCGGCTTTCCACGTCCAACGGTACATATCACCAGCACCACCAACACTCTAGCGTGCTGACGGCATGCCGTAGTGCACAGTACGAGAATAGGCGAGTCTACTGATAGAAGACATTGTCGTTTGCTGCGTCTGACCTTGCTTGCTGTGCTGTGGTATTTGCTGCAGATGTTGGACCCTGGCACGCCAGGCTTGTACATACCTAGAAACCGCCGGACAGGGCTCGTTCCAGATTGCCAGATTTTCAGATCGTACGTCTCGGTATACTGGCAATAGCACCGAGGCTATCGTGCGGGGCTCACGGAGCTATACTACATACCTTGCTTTCCAATAGCATCCTGACGATATGGGTCTGCCGCGTTACTGCAACTCCTGCGTCTCTTGGCCCCTGTTGATACTGAGAAAAAAGGTGAAGCGGCTCGCTTGCGACTGAAAGGATCGAAGCGCGCGCTCTTTCAATGCTGGTCAGACTGCATCAAGGGATGTAATGATGAAGTGTCAGAGTCGACTCAGGATGGAACAGTCCTGGACTGTAAACAGCCGCCGTCTGTCGTTTCATCTAATGCCTCTGCCTCTCTTAATACTGAGATACGTACTGTACAGACAACAGTTGAGAAAGTTTGATGTTCAAGATTGAGGGGAAGTCAGAGCGTTGCATACGGGATCTGCGTTAACAACTGGTGCTCACATCTACCGGCTAATAACTACCATATATGTAGCTCCTTGCCGTACTTGTCTATCTGCAGATTATGTAGTACGATGTACGTTACGAAACCCACATCATCGCGAGACCCTGATGACTGGGAATGATTGGTGCGAGAGATGGTCCAGCAGAAACTGTCAACAGCGTTGCGTAACGACGATCAAGCGTTGGGATCGAAAACTGGCAACACAAAAACGTGTTGATGGCAACCATGTGGAATTCATCGTGTCCTACCTATTCTCCCTTCGATGCCCGCGTGCTAGGAGGTACGGCAGTGACGAGAATGGGAGCACAGACGAAGCAGCACAAAGACGAGGGAAAAGGGAGCAGCCGCTGAAGGGGAGGCAGGAATTTCCTGATCAGGTAATATGGGCAAGAGGATGTGCATTATCGTGGCTGAGCATGGATGTCAGACAGTTTCGAACGGCTCCAAGGTTGTCCGTTGCGGGCTTACAGTTGTGGCTATCAGGAAGAAAATCCCTGCTACGGGACCTCATAGGCCACAGTCATCTTCAACCCCGCCATACTGAGCTGCAAGTCTGTAGCGAGGCAGAGAACCAGGTACTGCCAGGGACGAGAGACAAGACGTGAAAGCCGTGCCAGAAATCGGCCAGAGCTCCGTTCATATCCATCCTGTTCTCTAGTCTGGTGCAGGACCCAGAGCCAAGAGCCTTCGAGCCCGGAATCTTCAATAGCTCCATGGAAATAAGGTAGTTAGACATAGACAATCTACCACTGCAGATACCTAGGTTAGGTACTTTCTTAGTTTACGAAGTCGCGTTTACCGTTACTGCAGCGTACCGCTCATTGTGGAGGTAGACAACTGGGGAGACGAAACATAAGGAGCAAGACATACCTAGGAGAATACGCTTTTGCCATCGATAAAGGCCCGGGATAAGCCGATCAGAGAGAGCAGTTCCCCGCTGTATGTGTTACCGCACTAGAAAGGACAGCGCATCGAAGGCGAAGGTGAGCAATCAGTAGTGATTGATGATGATACACTCCTATGTCTTTCTGCGGTGTACTATGTAGCCGGGCGCTTCAGAGCATTGAGCACCTTAACTGGAATGCAGCAGCAGTCTCCAGGGGAGGTACGATCTCTGATAGTGTGCCGATGTACCACGGACAGTGCCAGATTCAGTAGCGGTTGACATGTACTAAAGCCGGCGGCTGGCGATTGGCCGCGATACCCTCCAACCCCTCCGTATTAGCGGCATGGTGCAGTCCCATGGCTGGTCCATGCTTGGCTTGATGGGCCACAACCGTCTTGAGCGCAGAGACCCAGCACACAGAGGACAGAGACACTGGCAGCAGTGAGAACAAAGCCGTCTAACCATCAAGCAAAGAACCCCCCGTCCCTGCCCGTCCCACGCCCCGTCGTGCGCCAGTCCAGAACCCGCCCACCCCCATGTCTCGCCGGCCCACGATTCGTCTTGCTCGTGCAGGGTGGCTCGCGTGACGCTGTTCTGATTGGCCCGGTCTCTGCAGCTTGCAGGTGGGACGGCGACGCCAACGTTGCTCTTCTCACCGCCAGTTTCCCGTCTGTCCTCACACAACTCCATCGCCTGCCAAAGGCCCTGCTCCCCCAGCATATCCTCGATCTCACTCGACCTTCGCCGTGAAATCTCACCTCCTCCGCATCAACCCTTTCCTCCTGAGCCCTTCCGTCCACTGAAGGGGTCTTCACGAAAGAGCGGTGTCGACAGCGCTGGTCTAATAATACTAGCGGAACTCTCGACACATCAGACAAGAGATTCTTCCTCCCTTTTCCTGACTCCTTGACAACAATGACCCTCGAATTCAACGCCGCGGGGGGAGATGCGCTGTTGGACCTGACTTCTTTCGACCAGCGGGACCGTTATCCCTACACCACCACCCAGCCGAACACCAATCCCGCCATATCGGCTCCTATCAGTGCTATGCCAAACTCACGACCACCGCCTGCTTGGTCCATGCCGCTGGACATGGCCGCTGCTGCAGCTACCGCGAGCCATGTATCTTCACCCGATGGCTCCCATTCATCGCATTCGCAATCGCCCTCTCAGTCCATTGCGAGCCCCTTACAGCAGAGCCCATTGCAGCCATTGCAACATTCGCCATACCAACCCGCAGCCACTCAGCCAGGCCCTTCTCCGCCGCTCTTGACAGATTGGACTCTGCTTCAGCACCAGCAACAACACCACTTCATTCAAGACAGTGCTTTAATACCCTTCAATCCGTTTTCCACCGGATTCCAGACAAACGCCCTCGAGTATCTACCGGCTACTACACAAGCCGCCCTCGAGTCCGGGCTCGCCATGGACCAGGGGTTCAACAATGTGTCGCCCATTGAGAACACGCAAGCCATGCAACAACAGTGGGAAGGGATGGGAATGGGAAATTGGCAAGATTTTGGCGCCTCGCTTCAGTTCCCCTCTGACGGTCTACCGCGTTTTGGAAGCTTAGGAAGCCAGTCTCCCACTGGCACATATCTGGAAGTCTTGTCTTTGCCAGGATCGAGCGACAACGGCTGGACGCAAGTCGACATGTACCAGAACTACGAAACATATCAGCAGCAGGCTCAGGCACAAGCCCAGAACAATGCAGCGATATTTAATCCTGGTCAGACATTACATCTTAGGACGAGTTCAGATGCTTCTCACTCGGATGGCAGTGCGCAAGCCGTCGATTTCAATAGTAGCAGTTATGAAGAGGTTGGCAGCTTCCACTACTCGCCATTCTCACCAGATTCGGACACATACTCGGACCCCGCAAGTCACCGTAACTGCTTCCACGGCGAGAGCCACCACTCTCATGAATTGATCAGCCCCGCTGCCAATGTTCCTCCCATGCCTATCAAAGCTTCCAGCTCGACCCGGCAGAGTCCTGCTAGCGGCTCTGGTGTTGCTTCCCCCCCTCACAACACGACTGTGCGACGGAATTCTGGACCCAAAAAGAGCCCGATCGCCAAATCCACCAAGTCGGTCATTCGACGGACATCCAATGGAAAGAAGGACGGCACTGTTGAGAAGAAGGTCGGCCGAAGAAAAGGTCCTCTTCTCCCTGAGCAGCGAAAGCAGGCCAGCGAGATTAGAAAACTCCGAGCCTGTCTTCGATGCAAGTTTCTCAAGAAGACTTGCGACAAGGGCGAGCCTTGTGGTGGCTGCCAGCCGTCGCATGCTCGACTTTGGCAAGTCCCTTGCACTCGCATTGATATTAAGGACATCGGCTATTTCATGAAGGACTGGAAGGCAGACTACGAGCGACATCTCGTCCGTGGCGTTTCCGTCTACAATGTCAAGGGGTTCGCCCCCAAAGAGACTCTCATGTGGATCACCCACGGCTATGGTTTCTGTTTGCCCGTAATGGTGCGCGAAGTATATGTGTCCGATGACAGCTGCTTCCAGGTTGACTGGGTTGAGTCATACCAGGTTGACCAAGAACCGATTGAGTTCGAACTCAAGACAGAGAGACTTGACGTTGGTGAAGGCGGAATTAACACGGACTCCCTTAACGAATATCTAGACAAGCACATCGAGAGCGGTTTCGAGAACTTCATTGATGACCATTTTGAAGGTACCCCCTTCATCACTGAAATCCTCAAGACTGCGTATCGCTTCTATACCAAAGAGAAGCTGCCCGTCCTCCGAAAGGCCCTCAAGCTTGTCTTGGCCTACAATCTCACCATGCACATCACTTTGGTCGAGCAACAGGGATCTGAGCAGTCATTGGACGGCCAGATTGACGATGAAGACTCCAAGTTTTATGGGAAATACGTCGCTCCTGTGATGATCAACTTCCAAGTCAAGTGTGCTATGGCCGACATGTGGCGCGAACTCCAGAAGGATATTCTGGAGGAGCTTTCATCACTCTACTCGAGCGTGTATAGCGGAGACCGTCTCAAAAACTGGCCCACAATCTTCATGCTGGCTTCTATTCTCCTGGCTGTATGGGAAGAGATGCAGTTTGATTGCCACTACCGAGTGCCCGATCCCGTGGCTGTTGAGAAGTTCTGCACAGACATGGAGTCAACACCTGTTGGTGTCATCACTGGCCTCTTCCACGCTATTTCGCAAAAACTCCCCGCCCTGATGGATTGGGATAGCGCACGACATGGCCACGTGTTGAATAACAACGTCGCTGTCTGCGAGGCGATGACAGAAGTCCGGCAGCATGTCTTGAAGCGTGGTAAGTTGAACACTGTCATCTGGAACAAAAGGGGAGACTAACACGAATACCAGAATCCTACCTTCGCACAAGAAACCAGTCGAAGTTTGACAGATATGATTTCGACTCGTTATCGAACAAGTTCTTGTCGAAGTTGGTCATCAAGGCCAACTAGATGCATAGCTGTTCCAACGGAAAAAGCAACTGCAGCATTGGTCTAGTAGGATTCATGCGCTGGAAAGTGCGTTCTCTTTTGTTTGGATTTTTCATTTGTTGAAATTGCTGGATACATTTAGCGATGGCGTTTCCTCCCGGGTATGATCACCACAATCATGACCACGATCCAATCACACATGTCGACTTCTGCAACATACATATCCTCCTCTTCTACCCCTCACTCCCGGCTGGTCACCGCCACTCGACGCATGCGATGTTTTCGTCATGTCATTATGAATGCATGCGATGTTCGACGCCATGTCGCTCCGATGTTATGACCCTTTTCACGGCTGATTCAACGAATGTATGATTTGGGAATTTTTGCGATTGATATTAAGCTGAAATGCGCAAGCACCAAAAGCGTCTTTTGGCATCATGTTTTTTATGATACGGTTTTCTTCCCCCCCCCTCACAACTGCGATGGAGATGCACATATTCACGCACGCACACCACGACAGGGAGAACTATTATGCAATCGGCATAGACCGTTACATGGTTGGGGCAGGTGGTTATCTACCTTGGACTGGCTACCTCCAAGAAATGGATGGATGAAATTGGGCGGCAACTTTGACGGACTTAGCTGCCCATGCAGGGGAACATGGCTCTCGTTGACGATTCACTATGTGTAAGACAGACACTAGATTCACTAGAGACATAATTACACTCTGTTCCATCTACATGCAACGTAAATATCGCTCGCTCTTGATCACGTATGATGCTGTGCCACAAGCAGGCACATGCAAATGATACTTCTGGGCGAATTGTTCGGGCCCGAGCCCTGCGGCTGCCAACCACTACTTCTTGGCTGTCATCTTATGCAAGTAAGCCACCATCTCTCCAGACCAGATAGGTAGATGGATAGGCTGTCTCTCGGGCCCTAAGCGCCCCGAGAGATTGGATACTACGCTGTTCTAGCAGAAGTTCCTACGGTCACGCAGCTTAAACCCATTGGTGCAGGCGGACAGAAGGGTGTCTCTGGACAACGGACAATGCAGAAACGACGAGGTGGTTTTTTTCCGTTTTGGCCCCCTCCTCCCCAAAACGATGCGAGGGTGCGGGCATTTTCTTGATCGACGATGGTTGCATACCCATTTTAGCGAATTTTGCCCATCCTAGATGAGGTCAGTAGGTACGGGTACTAGGTACGGGAGGGAGTGCGGGCACGACCGCCTGGGGTTGCATTTGTGCGCAGAATTTGTTCTGGAGGGTCCTTAGAATCCTCCAACTAATACGTAAGGCGTCATACCGTCGTGGATGGAAGGCTGGTGCTGAGGTTTGGGAGCATGCGAGTGGTGAGTAGTGTGCGAGATTTAGTGAGATGACAGGACGCTGCACAGCACGCGCGGTGGCTTGTTTGGCTCACTTGCGTGGATGGGTGACATTGCTCTCACAGCGATGAATGGTACGATATTTGTGATGGTTGCTCGCGATGACCATTCATGATGTTTCTCAAGATAAGGACGAGTGCTGAGAGGTCTATGATACATACAGTACTTTTATCCTAAGCGCGCGGAGTGAGCACTTTCCAGGGTTCTCGGCTCCCATATTGATACCTGTGACATAGGGGCTATAGACGGTGAGGAATGGTGAGTGACTGCCGAAGCACGTCAGCAAGCTACGTATGTACGGGGATGCAAGGGACCTTTGCTGGGAAAGGTCAGATAACAAGTAATTCGTTCCTGTGCACGCCGCGGAATGGAATGTAAAGGTTGGTGTCGATATGAGAGAAATGTCGGTGAGAGTTGGTGGCGATGACAAGATTCATGCTGACACTTGCAGCGTCTCGAAGCGTAGGTATGTGTGTTGTTGCGGGGTGTCTGGATTACAGTCTGTTATAGCTAATGAAGCGATGACGATCTCAAGATCTGATTGATCTTGTCTATCTAAGAGCGTAGGTTGTGTCCGTGTAGCTGACTTTGAGCTAAATGAGAGAGCTGTGTTGGACGAGTGCAATAAAACGCACTCTTCCTCAAAATGGGATTTGTGCTGCGTAGAATGCTGTGCTGTTTTGAAGTTACCGGGTCCTGCAAGTCACTGGACTGCTTGTCTGTATAATCTATTGAGAGACCTGCATATGCGAGGCATCGTGCGATCAAGCACTTAGGCCATCAGCAGCCTGTATCCGTGATTCTCACTTTCCACGCGTTGTAGTTTGCTTTCAGTTTCTGGCGCATTGCCGAGAGAGGGCGTAATGTACTGTAATTGAGAGAAGGTTCGCGTGTATAAGTAGTCAATTGATCGGGAGAGTGCTCGGGTTGGCACCGAAGGTATTGCTTTCTCATTTATTTATGTAAAAGAAGCAGGATACAGGAGTACGAGCAAGAAAGCCGGCTCTCTTGAGCCTCGACGCATGGAAAGCGTATAGTTATCGTCGAGGGATGGATTTGGGTTGTCCACGTTTGGTACGTCTCTTGACTCGTGTGGCCTGCAAAGATTGACGCTGTGAAGACTGTCAAATCCTCTGGGAATGACGTCTTCACAGAGCATCCAAGGGTCTCCTTACAACTAGACTCGGGAACCCCGCAAATTCACTCAAGGAGCGCGGTATCATCGCGGGGTCAAGTGAGATATTAAAAAAGTGAGGCGTCCCAGGAATCATGATGGTGTTTCAGATATCGAGGTTTCAAAGCTGTGAAAACTGCAGGCAACCATATGGTAATCACAAAATCGGCTTTCTGCTTCAGAGATCAGCGTTGCTCGGCTCACTCCCGAACGACAGCTGATCTTGTCAGCTATGCTGAATCTGTCAGGCCTAGGAGGCTTGCCACTTTGGGAACTATGCTTGTTGCCACAAACTAGTAGGTCTCCTTCAGCCGCCAACCGTTCCGAAGCTGTGATGAGGCAAACATGGCCACAATGGCAAGAATGGACGGCGGGTCCGATGGTGCTATCGCGTTTCGGCCATAGTAAAATAGCCCAATTTGCCATTTGGTCGTGAAAGCAAGAAGCAGACTTGAATGCATCATCCGGGTCAAACTGGCAGCGTCTCACTAGCACTCTCTTATCGTAGCAACTGCAATCGGCGGGGCCTTATCGCACACCCTCCACTCCGGGGACAGGCCACATGACGTCTTTTGGGGGAGTAGGAGCACATTCTCCATTGCCCGCCCTGATGCGCAACAACTTTTCTAACAAGTGTATTTGAGATGGTGAGCAAAAACGACCGCAGTTACGATAGGTTTATACCATTCACGATCGGGCAAAGCCATGAATCACGCCAAACTTGGCTTGGGTGGCTAAGTCGCAAGTTCCCTGGACTTCTTGCTGTCGAGTTGTGAGGGTGTGTCACCTGTAGCTCCAAGTAGCCACTACCTGTTTGCGTGGAAACTAGGCCTTTCTAGTGGGTTCCCCCGCTATCAGTGACCCTCTTTTCTGGCTGCGACAGCTGGATGATTCATCCCAGCAGCTGTTGGTGCGACGTCATTGGCCCAAAGCACCCCGCTCCTTGCCTTTCTCAAGGCTTCCGCTCCCCAGCCCGTTCCTGTTGTTGCCCACTGCGCCTCCCTCAGGCAACCCGACAAGCCCGGCCGCCCTCCCATTCCCTATTTCAACCAACACTCCTGCACCTTGCAGCCAACTTCTCTTTCCCTTCTTCCACACATACACCCTCCTCAAGCGACCCAACGATACTCGTTCATCATCATCATCAACAGACCACATCCATCTTTCATCAACTGAACAACCGCGACTATGCAGATCTTCGTCAAGACCCTCACCGGCAAGACCATCACTCTCGAGGTCGAGTCCTCCGACACCATCGACAACGTCAAGTCAAAGATCCAGGACAAGGAAGGCATTCCTCCCGATCAACAGCGTCTCATTTTCGCCGGGAAGCAACTCGAAGACGGCCGCACTCTTTCGGATTACAATATCCAGAAAGAGAGTACTCTCCACCTTGTACTCCGTTTACGCGGCGGCATGCAGATCTGTAAGTTGCCACATACACTGAAGTACATTTGTTCTGAACCCATAACTAATTCAAAATGTGCTTAGTCGTCAAGACTCTCACTGGTAAAACCATCACCCTTGAGGTCGAGTCATCCGACACCATCGACAATGTTAAGTCGAAGATCCAAGATAAAGAGGGTATCCCTCCCGACCAACAGCGATTGATCTTCGCCGGCAAGCAATTGGAAGACGGCCGTACCCTATCTGACTACAACATCCAGAAGGAATCAACCCTTCACCTGGTTCTTCGCCTCCGTGGTGGTATGCAGATTTTTGTCAAAACATTGACTGGAAAGACCATCACACTGGAAGTGGAGTCTTCCGACACGATTGACAATGTCAAGTCGAAGATTCAAGATAAGGAAGGCATCCCCCCCGACCAGCAGCGATTGATCTTCGCTGGTAAGCAGCTGGAGGATGGCCGAACATTGAGCGACTACAACATTCAGAAAGAGTCTACGTTACACTTGGTTCTCCGCCTGCGTGGTGGTATGCAGATCTTTGTCAAGACCCTGACCGGAAAGACCATTACGCTCGAAGTCGAATCGTCTGATACGATTGACAACGTCAAGAGCAAGATCCAAGATAAGGAGGGTATCCCCCCCGACCAACAGCGACTTATTTTTGCTGGTAAGCAGCTGGAGGATGGCCGTACACTGAGTGACTACAACATCCAAAAGGAGTCCACGCTTCACTTGGTCCTTCGTCTTCGTGGCGGACAATGAATACGTGCCATTGAGGAAGTGAAGATACCCGAACGATGTGGCGTTAATGGTTTGGCCCAGGGATTAGGGTCATGATTCATCATACATAGCATAATGGCCCACATCGGCTTAGCAGCGCAACAGGCGATGCTTCAATGAATACACGAAATGTGATTCCTTGAACATTTTGTGTCATCTCAATGTATTAATAGAGTGATGGTGATTTGTATTGCTACGACTAGCATTAGTACGTAAGACTTCGACCAAGTGGCTGTGGAGGCTTAAACCCCGCCCTATCATGTGCGAACCTGTACCTTCTAAATTTGAGAACCCAATTTTGTCTGTAACCACATACTTTTCTGCGCCCTAGGCTTCGTCACGAGCTCTTTAAGCAACTGTCCATAAGTGTCGATGTCAACCATGAGGCGAGGCAGTGCATTCTGGATACCAGAGAAATCCGAGATTCTGCTGCCTCCCTGGTAAGTCGCTTTTCCTAATCACGGTCGGCTCCGGTGGGCAAGTATAGAAATAATGCATGTCGACGATTGCTGACACAGAGCAATAAGACGGGCACTTGTAGGCTATGCCTTCGTATTACTACCATCTCAAGTTCGAGCTTTACCCAGCGTATCCTCCAGAGTCTAGAGCCAGCGTAAAGACGCCAGCGTTGACTGCTCGTGAGGACACGGTCTGGAATCCGGTGAAGCATTCCAACATCTTCGCGAACCTACCCTCGCAGTCACGAAACCAATCGGCATCTTCAATCTCAACTCAACAGCCACAGCGAAAGGACTCATCTGATATCGCGCATTCGAGCTCGAAGCCTAAGAGTGTCATCAACTGTGGCACACCTCGTCCAGCCGAGACCAACGACGAACGAAACGTTGTGATACTCAGCCAGAGGCAGTTGCGACAGCGAACCCTCAGCTTCCCGCCCCCACAGCCAGAGGCTGCAATCAACCCCGAAGTCGCTTTCAAAGACTGGAGATTCGGAGAAATCAGCATCGAGAGCGTTGACGCAGACGATTGCGAAGAACGAGTCATGTCCGGGTCTGCAAGCTCTGCGGCCGCGGCGGCTGTAGGCCCTTCAATGGGTAGTGCGGGCCAAGCTACCAAGGCGAGATATGTCCCTCTTGCGGCACCCAAGAACACGAATCTCGGTTGGGGTATTGTACATTTATATCGTGAAGGGGATGAGACCCCGGAACTCAGTACCCTTACCACCGAAGTCGAGACTGACGATGGGCAAGACGACGCCCAGATCGACTGCACCACCGTCTGCATACCCGCTGTACCTAGCTACTTCTCCCCGAGCGACTTCCTGGGTTTCATTGGCGAAAGGTGGAGGGATCAGATCAGTCACTATAGAATGGTCATGACAGGCCGCTTGAATAGATATCTGGTACTCATGAAGTTCAGGGACAGCCGAAAAGCACGACTCTTTCGGCGAGAGTTCGATGGAAAAGTTTTCAATCACATCGAGGTAAGTCCAGCCCCTGTGACTGTCTAGTCCTCTATTGCAGAGCGCTGATCCTGCTGCAGCCAGAGACATGCAGTGTTGCTTTCATCCGATCCATTACCTTTGAGACTCCGACTCTTGCGAACGGAAGTTTCCCCGACTTAAGTCACGATCCTTTCACACCTTCATCATCATCATCATCATCTACGTACAGCTCCCTGAAACCGTTCCCGCCTGCAACGCCTAATCTTATCGAGCTACCAACCTGCCCCGTTTGCTTGGAACGCATGGACGACACTACAGGCCTGCTTACAATACCGTGTCAGCACGTCTTTCACTGTTCTTGCCTCCAAAAGTGGAAAGGCTCTGGATGTCCTGTCTGTCGCCACACCAACCGAGACATGGCATCTTTGAGTTCTGCTCCAACAACTCCATACGACCCTAATAATCCCTATGCGCAGCCTTTTGGCTCCCAAATATCCAACTTGTGCTTCGTATGCGACTCGCCAGACGATCTTTGGATATGCCTCATTTGCGGCAATGTAGGTTGCGGGCGCTACAAAGGGGGTCATGCAAAAGAGCATTGGAAGGACACAGCGCATACCTTCGCCCTTGAGCTGGATACCCAGCATGTATGGGACTATGCTGGGGATATGTGGGTTCATCGCCTGATTAGGGATAAAGGGGATGGTAAATTGGTCGAACTACCTGGGCGTCAAGCTGGACCGGACAGGCATGTTGGAGAAGATGTCGTTCCAAGAACGAAACTAGACAGTATGGGCATGGAATACACCCACCTACTGACCAGTCAGCTGGAAAGCCAGCGCATTTACTTTGAGGAGATGCTGTCCAAGGCCGCAGACAAAGCTGCCTCGGCATCGGCCGCTGCCGAGAAGGCGGCAGTACAGGCATCGGGAGCACTTCACGAGTTGGGGAGATTGAAAGAAGAGCAACGTCAGCTACGAAATGACATCATTCCAACACTGGAGAAGGACGTGGAGCGTGAACGAACCCGAGCGAACAAATCAACCGACCTTGCTAGAGGCTTTAGCAAGAGTTTGCAGGAGGAGAAGAAAGTGTCAGAAGGACTGATGAAGCGGATTGAACACGTCAACAAGGAGCTTGGGACGTTCAACGAGCAGCTGCAGTCACTCAGGCTTGAGAATGCAGACCTCAAAGATCAGAACCATGACCTGACCATGTTCATCTCAGGGCAAGAGAAGCTCAAGGAAATGGAGGCAGAGGGACAGGTTGAAGAGGGCGAAATCCAGGAAGGCAGTGTCGCGTTACCTGAGGAAAAGAAGCGACGCAAGGGTAAGGGCAAGGCTCGAGGTTGAAGGTCCTCGTCTAATGGTCGTCTTTTGCGTTGAAGCTGTAACGCAATGCAGCTTAGCACTCTACGGGATTTGTAATACTACCACGCATCGATCATGTACAGTCTGTGCCTCGAGTCGTGACTAAGTGTATCAGATAGGTACGAGTGTCGGGTGTACCGGAAAGATCACGAATGCCTATTAGTAACGCAGTGGTGGCAACAAAGCTATGTCAGATCGAAGAGCAGCATGTTCAGTAAGACAGACGTGCTCCTGGCAAACGTTCAACGACAGGTACGACCACTCTACCACGCCTGCCCAAGTGTATATGCACACGCTTTTAACGTATGATGGTAGTGCGGCATTGAATATCAAACTTAGGTACATTGGTACATAGTAGGTACCTAGGTGTAGACCGGTGGTGGCGGCTAAAGGAAGATAGCATGGCTTGATCCAAAGACCCGTGGAGGGTCTGGTCGTTATCTCTGCGCGGGCTTGTTGAAGTTTAACAAGTGCCTACTGGTAGATTCGCAGATAGCTACATGTAATACTGGACTCGAGCAAATCTTGCTGTCCCTCTTGCAACCCTTCATCGCACTCTTATCTACGCGTGGCTGCGCTGGTGCGTGGATGGCTGTCGCTAGCGAGGGACCCCGGAATCGTCATTGGTATTTGCTGGTTGACCTGCGAACGCCGCTTCAGTAACAAGCTGCACAGTTGAGTTTTGCTTGAGATTAACGTCCAGGGCGGCGTCCGTATGGATACGGAGGCGGAGGTATTGGGAGGAGGGCGGGGTGAAGGGTGGTTGATGGAATACATGTATGGACGGAATGGCAAGAGCTTGATCTGTCACACCAGCTGCACTTATCGAAGAACTGTGACGCAACATTTCCCCCCCATTGTTTATATCTGTGCTGTTCGCCGTAGAACAACGTAAAGAGGTAGGTACGTGCCGTTGATAAGAGAAGTCGTGGGGTAATCCTCCCCACTGCGATTTATTACTTGTAGAAGACCCGGTAGGCCAGATGCCACTGCCTACACGGAAGCGACCTGATTCCGTGACATCCATACTTACCTATCTTAGGTACTTCTCATTGGCTCCACTCCCGCGGGAATTGTTCCATCTTCGCCATCTGGTCGATGCCTGGCTCGCCTGGGCAGCGAGTGAGCAGTGGGCAGTGGGCAGTCTGCCAATCCTACCTAGTGTACCTCTTTTCCTGTCTCTTTTCTCCAACCTTGGAGAGGAAAGGAATGACGCTTGCGACTTCACCGTCTCCCCAATACCACCTCTCCATGTTTTCTTTTCACCTGAATTGGAGCTGTGTATAGCTAACTCACCTTCACTGCTACTACATCAGCCTTGTCCGCGCTTTTACTCATTTTGGCATTTTCTTTTTATCTGCGCCGAGGAGTCTTGGTTGTCTCTGCTTTATCTTAGGTACCTGTTCAGGCCCGCCATTTTGCGGCACCCCGCAGCTCGCACCATACATAGTATGCTAAAAACAGCCCTGTGCTGAGAAGAGCCTCACTTTTTTCCCCCCCTCTATGCAGATGGGCTCATCGTAGGAGCACCACCAATTTCTTGCTACCCCGAGCGCGATCTCTTCGGGTCTAGCCAACTTGCCAACTTCGCGTCCATCCGTCCTGACGATTAGAGCCATGGCCGACACCCAAGACTCCGCCAACGGAGCGACTCCCTCCTCCTCTCGTAAGCCCAAGCCCGAGAAAGAACTCTATCCCATGACCGCGTGGAAATATGACGCCTTCTTGCACACCTTTTCCGTCCTAACCGACCTCTTCTTCCGCGAGATACATCCGCGCGGATCCTGGCGCGTGCCCAAAAAGGGTCCCATTCTGTTTGTCGCCGCTCCTCATGCCAACCAGTTCGTCGACGGGCTTGTTCTCCAGCGTACGCTCAAAGAGGAGGCAAACCGGCGCGTTGGCCTTCTCATCGCCGAAAAGTCTGTTCATGGCTTTATCGGCTGGGGCTCGCGCCAGACGGGTTCTGTGCCTGTCGGGCGGGCTCAAGATAAGGCAAAGCCTGCCAGGGGCTTCATTTACATGCCTGATCCTGTCAACGATCCGACCTTGATACGCGGCGTGGATACAGATTTCGAAAATGAGGGGGAAGTTGGGGGTATGGTCTTTCTCCCGTCTGTTAAGGGCCAGTCGGGAAGCTCGGTTGATATAGCAAAGATCCTTGGGCCCGAGGAGCTGAGAACGAAGCGGGCATTCAAGGGGAGGGTTCCGATGCAACAACTCACCGGCCGAGACGACTTAAACGAGAAGGGCGATATACAAAACAAGGATATCAGGGGACCAAAGCAAGGATATGAGGGTACGAAATACAAGCTAGCTCCGCACATCGACCAGACGGATGTATATAAAGCCGTCTTCACGCGGTTGAGGAATGGCGGTTGTATCGGAATCTTCCCCGAAGGTGGTAGCCATGATCGAACGGAATTGTTGCCTCTGAAGGCAGGCGTGGCTATCATGGCACTGGGTGCTTTAGCTGAGAGTCCCGACTGCGGCTTGCAGATTGTGCCGGTTGGAATGAACTACTTTCATGCTCACAAGTTCCGATCACGGGCCGTCGTTGAATTTGGAGCGCCGTTCCAGATACCGCCAGATCTGGTCGACAAGTACAAGAATAACCAAAGGCGAGATGCTATTGCCCAGACGCTCGACATGGTGTATCAGGCTTTGAGTTCGGTCACCGTGTCGGCGCCAGATTATGATACGCTGATGTGCATCCAGGCTGCGAGACGCCTTTACAACACGGGGAAGAAGATGCCTCTGCCCATGGTGGTGGAGCTCAACAGGAGGCTGGCTGTGGGATTCTCCAAGTACAGGGAAGATCCGCGCATCGTCGAGCTGATGAATAACCTAAGAGATTATAACAAGCAGCTTCGATATCTGAACATCAAGGATCACCAAGTCTCGTATGGGACGCTATCCGTTCCGCGAGTTCTGTTTCTCCTATTTTACCGGATAGCTAAGATTTTGGTGCTGTCCATTGGTGTAGTGCCCGGTCTCGTTCTGTTCGCGCCCGTTTTCGTCGCCACCAAGTACATCAGCCATAAAAAGGCCAAGGAAGCGTTGGCTGGCTCTTCGGTCAAAATTCAAGGTCGCGACGTTATGGCGACATGGAAGCTTCTAGTTGCGATGGCTTTCGCCCCGGCTCTATACAACCTCTACTCTGTGGCTCTCGCTTTCAGGGCGTGGCAAGATCGTTTCTGGGGTTACCTTCCCGACATCGTACCCTTTTGGAGCATATACGTGGTTGCATGGATCATCTTCCCTGCCATCACTTACGCAGCATTCCGTATTGGCGAGGTGGGCATGGATATTCTCAAGTCCCTGCGTCCACTGGTCCTCTGTTTGAGCCCGACCTCGAGTTACGGCATCCAGAGATTACGCCAGCGCCGATTGGAACTATCTGAGCAGGTGGTTAAGACTATCAACGACCTCGGCCCAGACATGTACGATGACTTCGATAAAACGCGACTTGTGTCGGATCCATTCCGCGCAGATGGCTTCCTCAGTTCGCCCGAGCAGGCCGGTTTGACCAGCGAGCGCCGCGACAGCGTGTCTACGGAGGCGACCCCACCAGGCTCGCCGGGTCTCTCGCGTCGAAATACCACGATGTCGAGTCGGGCTATTCCACGTAACGAGTCGTTCAGTAACATCGGCGCCGTGGGCATCTTCGCAACCCGGCCACCCTCGCGCTCGCGTAGCAGGAGTAGCAGTGGAGGTGGAGGGTTCGGTTCCGGTAGTTTCCCGATCTCCGGATTCACGGCGCTGGACAGCAAGGAGGGCTTCGACGAGGCGAGCAAGAAGATCAAGGCGGCGATGATGTCAGAAGGAGTCAAGATGAGGCGGAAGAAGAGTGGTTTGCTGAACTCGGATGGGGAAGGGGAGGACGATAGCGAGTAAGAAGATGGTTCAAAGTAAATGGTGTAGGTATAGGTTTTGGTTTCATGGAGGTCTAGCTGAGTTTTCGAAAACATGCGAGGCTCGACTTTCGCCGGAGTTTATTGGCAAGGAATGTCAAGCATACCCGACTTTGTCAACATCGGGATTATCGTGTTCGTTAAGTGATGTATGCTAACAGCGTTCACGCTGGGTTTGTGCAGCTGGAGGAAAAGCGATACCGTAATAATTGGACAAGCGTAGCACTACGTTATTAAGCATATGATAATATAATCCTATAGCACGGGCTTTCAGGTTTGCCTCGGAGCATGTTTAGTAAACAGTGAAATCTGTCGATTCATAGGTAAGCAGTGACTTCCTTATTACAGGATTGCATATATTGGTTAGGCTGAGTTCACTGCACCACGCTTGCTTAGTTACCTCTTGGTGAGAGCGTGTCCGATTCATTGGCCATACTGGGTAGAATATAGGTATCACACCGTCTTTGATACTTGCCATACGAAGTAGATACCCCGTATACAATGCGGTTCGTCATAAAGGCATTGATAAAGTACTGGACATGCTCACTCTCCACACGGATGTAGAGAAAATAGGACTACAATGCGTACTCATCCATCCACAAGCTCAATTGCAATATTTACTTATCATAAGCTTCTGCACAAGACAAATGCCTGGTATCATTGTTGTCTCGTCGCAGCCACCCTCGGGCAGAATGTACAAGATATCCGCATCGTCGTAAAAGATTCGGTCTTCTTTTTTTTCCTTTTCTTCTTTTCTTCCAAATCTCTACTCCTTACAGAGTGTACTTGAACAAGGGCGACTTGTCTCCCATCTGCAGGAGCTCGTCCTCGGTGTACTTGGATCGGATCTCCTCCTCGCTCATCCGGGCCTTCTTCTTGTTGCCCCACTTGTACGACAGCTCGAGCAGGATGACGTTGACGAGGCCGGTGGCGCCGAGGGCGAGCGAGAGGCCGAAGCCGGTGTAGTACTGGGGGGCGTCGGCGTCGAAGTACATGTAGGAGCCGATGATGCCGCCGATGTTGCCGACGCAGATGTTGAAGGCGACGCCGATGGCGCGGCGCTTGGAGGGGGCGAGGTTGTTGGCGGCCCAGGAGGAGCCGGCGGGCTGGACGGGGTAGATGCCCATGCAGGAGAGGATGAGGGCGAAGAAGCAGGGGCCGATGTTGGCGGCGAGCTCGCCGTTGAAGGAGATGATGATGCTGTAGGCGACGGTGATCATGGCGAGGGGGATGGCGACGAAGGGCATGCGCCAGTAGAAGTGGTCGGAGAGCCGGCCGAAGAAGATGGCGGAGAGGGCGCCGGCGACGTACGGGGGCACGGTCATGAGCTGGGCGGCGGTGTTGGAGAAGCCCATGGTCTCGGTGAGGGTGGGGAGGGTGAACTTGGTGCCTAGAGAGAGAGAGAGAGCATGTTAGGAATTGCCATTCATCCCGGGGACATAAGTTACTGGGGGCTTGGTTGACTCACCGTAGGAGCAGGCGGAGATGACCAGGAGGGTGTAGGCCTGCATGTACAAGCGCCAGTTCGTGAGGACGGCCTTGAGGTCCTCCCAGCGGAACTTGTCCTCCTCCTTCTCCTCCTGGAACTTGCCACCCTGTTTGATGAAGAGCTGGAGGTCCAGGAAGCGGATCTCCTCGGGGTCGAGCCAGCGGTGCGAGTGCTTAGGTGAGTCAATCAGGAAGAAGAAGCACATGATGCCGGCTAGAGTGGTGAGGGCGCCTTCTATGAGGAAGATCTATGAAAAGAGATAGAGTTAGCTGATGTCTCTTTTTCCTGTCCTTTCGTTTACAAAATGATAAAGTAGTGCATGTGGCGAGAGAAAGATCGCGATCAAGTGATGTGACTTACCCATTGCCAACCCGTGTGGCCCAGTATGCCATCCATCTGCGCAATACCCGCAGCAAGGAGACCAGAGAAGGCTCCCGAGAGGGCACTGGCGCAGTAGAACCAGGCGATTCTACTAGCCAGCTGCTTGGGCATGTACCAGAAGGTGCAGAGGTAGATCGCGCCAGGGTAAAACCCAGCCCTATTTTCCCAGAGTCAGTCGAAACCGTGCCGTATTTCTACTGATCAAATGGGCCAGGACAGCTTACTCAAGAACTCCGAGGAAGAATCGAGCGATGGTAATTCCAGCAAAGTTGGTTACCGCGCCGTGGCACGTCATCACAACTCCCCATGCTGTGACCAAGATTCCGATATAAGTCGAGGGACGGTCGAACTTCTTGAGAAGGATATTGCTTGGGACCTCTGTGTCGTAATGCTTAGCACTTATGACTCTTATAAAGTCTTGTTACAGAACACCGTTCACAGGAAGGAGGGCTGGTCGTACCAAGTAAGATATAAGGGATGAAGAATAGCGACAAGGCAATGTTGTATTGGTTGCCAACGAGGCCTAGGTCATCCACAAGACCTTCTATCTTTGCGTTGCCGATGTTGGCGCGGTCAAGCTGCGATAGAAGGTATAGCATGGCGAGCATAGGCACAAGTCGAATATCGACCTGATACGTGATCAATTGGAAATCGGCATGAGACCAGGAGTGTGGTACGAACCTTATGGATGAGCTTCTTGCGCCTCTCCTCAGAAAAGCCATGATAGAAGTCAGCATCTTCGGGCGTCAACCCAAGGACCCGGACATCGTCAATGACAACAATGTGCTGGGCCTTCTCAAGGTAGCTCTCGGACGCCTTGTCCGAGGTGACTTGGATCTCGTCGTTGTGGGGAGCCATGGTCGAATCCTGAGCTTTGGATAGTCGAGATATCGTGGGCAAGTCTGGGTCAAGACACACAAGAGTCGAGGTCCCAGTCGAGATGAGGTTCCAACATGGGAGATTAATATCATCACGATCCTTGGGTGACACGGCACGTACACGCAGCCCAGCTTGTGCTTTTCCGTCCCCGTCCCGAATCCCTGGTAGGTCTCCTGATACTGGGAGCCGACGAAGGATGCCGAGCCAACCAAGCCAGCGAAACAAAGCTTGTCAGCCTGGAGTCTGGGGTCCCCACAGTCCCGCGAACTTCCAACAAATCAGTCCAGTTTTCTCCATGCTTTCGGATGCTACGATGGAGCCAATGTGATGATTTTACCGCCTATCAGCTGACTCGTGCTCGGGGGCGTTGTCTGGGTACACTTCCGATGGCAAGCTAGCTACGCTGGTGATGGACTGGGGCCGGGACGGAAAAGCGACGCTGGGGCATCAGCTCGTCGGAAAAGCCCTGGGGTGGTGGGGGCTCGAGCACCATCCTGAACGCTATCTGTCGAGTCGGATGTCAAGACTTATGCGACGAGAAAAGGGTTGCCTGGGTGGACCGAATTGGACTCCGCATCTATATCCGTTTCCAAACTTGCGTCGTGCGGAGGCATTTGGAGTCGGGACCGATGAGGGAGCGCATGGTCGATGCGTGATGAGTGCATCAGCTTTCGTGATTCGGACCGAATGACGCGACGAAGTAAGAGGCTGTCGGGATTGCCGCATATAATCACAATGTGTGAGCGGAACATTCAACTACATTGTTTGTGCCTGTCTGAGAGCTCCTCCATGGCTAGGGATATATCGCCAGCTTGCGTGTCATTGACATTGCGATGTTTCATTGTCCACGCAGATCGCCGGATATAATTGTGATATAGTACTCTCCAAGTGATTTACGCACCGTGCTTCGGCGGTACTCAGATATCAATAGGACATCTGGACGATGAGTGGACTGCTTCAAAACATGGTTAGCAGGTCACAGACATGTCAAATGGATCCCAGATCGTCCAGATCAAAGCGCATTTCCTTAAATTATACACAAATACTACCAGTGATGTAATCATCAAGCTGCTCTCTTGAGAGCTTGGTCCTTCAGGGTGATGATTCAATTCTGCCCACGACATTTTACGTGATATCATGGGCAGAACGACTCCGTTCCGAACCAAATGTGGGAAGGTAAGGTAGTTTCAACTCAAAACACCAAAAACGTCTCAGCCAGAATCGCGATATGTTGACGATGGTAGCATAAGATCATCGCAGTCTATTGGATATATAGCCCATTCATTCATTCACACCTTCTAGACAAAGGTGTTTTCTAGACACCCGCAAATTTCTTGAGGCTCGCCGGGCCGGCCTCTTGCGCAATCTGCTTCACCTTGTCGTCGCCAAGTTCTTCGAAGATATCAAATCCCCATACGGCCTGAACATTGAAACGCTTGTGGCGCTCCAGAGCATTGAGTTCATCGAATGCCTCAGCAGAAAGCTCTTTTACTTGGCGGTTCGTCTCGATTCGGCTTGGGGTCACACTCTTTGGTAGGACGATAGTGCCTCGCTGGACGCCCCAAGAATACAAAAGCTGGCCAGCATCTAGCCCGACCTTTCTGGCTAGATCTTGTACACGCTGGTCGTCTACTGTACGCGGCTCGCCAGTTTGGTTGTTTCCAAGAGGAGAATACGCCTCGATGAGAATGCCCTTGGACTCGCAGAAGTCCTTGAGCTCTTTCTGTTGGAGATAAGGGTGCGCCTCGATTTGGTTGACAGCTGGGACGACCTTGCACTTCCCGAGAAGATCTTGGAGGCGATTGACGTTGAAGTTGCAAACTCCAATCGCCTTTACCTTTCCTGTATCGAGCAGTTTCTCCATCGCGGCGTAGGTCTCGGCTGGATCAATGTCGGCGAGCTCGAACACACCGTTCGAGTCAATAGGAAACCACTTGTCACTGGGCTTGAAGGCACTTGAATTCATTGATTAGCTCCAATGACAAGGTAGCGCGGTGCAACAGAGGCTGGGAAACTCACCAAGGCCAGTGCATTAAGAATAGGTCGACATAGTCGGTACCAAGGTCTTTCAAGGTCTTGTCCAGACCTGACATGACTTCTTCGGCCTTGTGCTTGGTGTTCCAAAGCTTGCCCGTAATGAAGACCTCCGATCGAGGCACGCCACTGTTTTTCAATCCCTCGCCAACTTCGGTCTCATTCCGGTAGATGGCAGCACAGTCAAGATGACGATAGCCAGCCTTCAGCGCTTGCTCGACCGCGATCTTGACTTGGTTTGGAGGAGCTTGCCATGTGCCAAAACCCACAGCGGGGATCTTGACACCGTTATTGAGGGTGAAGTGTTCTTGGAGAGGCATGATGAAGTCTTCGGTTGTGGTGTAGAGTTGAGAAGACGAGAACCAAGTCTTTGGAGGGATATGAGAATGATGCGATCAAGGAATAATTTCAGAATCTACTTTCACAAAAACAATAAAATAAAATAAAAATCCAAGCAGCGCGTTCTCTTGACGCGACAGAAATACCCCTCCGAGGCTGTCTCCAACCCGATCACCGGAGGGGTGATGATCACGAATCGCAGGCGCAACGGATACACTCATACATTACACTCGGCTATGAGGGGTAAGATGGGTCTGCAGCGACATTTCCGATAGATTGGCTTGCATCGCGGATATCATAGCCTATGCGTTGTCGCTTTTCCGATGCATGGGCTCGGGAAGCCGACCCGACGACTCCACCATCGTCTCGGTCTGTAGTGGGATGTGGAGAAGAAGTGAATCCGCTCGTCGATGGAGAAGTGCGGAGAGCCGAGTGTGTTGAGGGTTGCGATGTGGAGTACGATACCTGGTTCCATTAACGCTGTTATCCGTCGGAAAAGCCTAGGCAGAAGATATCGGTGGCAGGACGAGATGCTCCGGTGTAGAGACGCACCGATATATCATCCGAGGGACTCTCGACGACTTCAAGAAGGACAATGAAGGGTGATCTCGACAGCAACTTGTCTGGACGCTCGTCTCCTAAGCCGTCAGGCACTCCTCACAATATGGTCACTTCAATTGAGATATCAAATGCCTCCGGGGCTGGTGCGCCGTCGCTTGGCAACCCCTCGGCGGCAGCCAATACATCAAAGTCACATGCTGATACGCAGTTACGAGAAGTAGAAGACGACTCAGCACTTCGGACTGTCGATGACCTGGTACGGAACAGAGCCCAGGCGTTTCCTCACAGTGTTGCCGTGTCCTATCCTTCGTCCGGTATTGAGTATGTCGACTACACCCTGCAGCAACTCGATGTGTTCGCATATCGAGTGGCCAAGCACTACCAGGAGCTGGTTCCCATGAGAGCCAGCTCAGCCGAGAAGCCAAAGGTCGTTGCAGTTCTGGGGCCCTCGAATCTTGAGTACCTTGTCACCATGTTGGCCCTGACGAAACTTGGCCACACAGTGCTATTTCTCTCCACTCGAATTTCTCAAGAGGCCATTGAGTCTTTGATGACTGTCACGGGCGCTCAGGTCATCCTTGCAGACTCCAGATTCACGGAGATCGCTACTCAGAGTGCACAGAAGCTCCCATCGCCCGCTGGCATCAGTGAGATTGCTTCACGGAACATCTTTGAGTTTCCAATCGAGATCTATGCCGATACTCGAATGGATCACGCTCTTGACCATGAAGTCGAGACATTACACAATATATATATTATTCATTCCAGTGGTGAGTACTTTCAATGTTTCGGTGGACGGCTCATCGCTTACAATAAACGTAGGTTCGACTGGACTTCCGAAACCTATATACCAGACACAAAAGTCTGCTCTTGCCAACTACGCCTTCAGCATGAAGATGAAGGCTCTCATCACTCTCCCCTTGTACCATAACCACGGCATCTGCAATCTGTATAGAGCAATTCATAGCGTGAAGCCTATACATCTATACAATGCGGATCTCCCCCTCACCACGGATTATCTCACCAAGATACTCTCGAAACATCACTTCGAGATCTTCTACGGTGTTCCTTACGCCTTGAAACTTCTCTCAGAGACAGAAAAGGGCATTGAGTTACTTCGGCAGCTTCAAATTGTCATGTATGGTGGATCAGCTTGTCCCGATGAGCTTGGAGACTTTTTGGTGAGCAAAGGGGTGAACCTAGTTGGTCACTATGGAGCGTAAGCCTCGTCAGATCAGATAACCTGGTATTTCCCGTTTCGATACTGACTGTTTCCTTAGCACCGAAGTAGGACAGCTGATGACATCGTTCCGTCCAAAGGGCGACATCGCTTGGAACTACGTGAGAGTACACGATAAACTTGAGCCTTTTCTCAAATGGACTCCGAGAGGGCCTGGCCTGTATGAATGTTGCGTCATGGAAGGATGGCCCGCTAAGGTTGCTTCAAACCAGCCAGATGGCTCATATGCTACCAAAGATCTTTTTGAGGCCCATCCTACCATACCCAAGGCGTGGAAGTATATCGCTCGGCTAGACGATACTATTGTACTGGTGAACGGTGAGAAGTTCAATCCCGTACAAATGGAAGGCCGGATCCGGACCGATAGGTTTGTCACAGAATCCGTGATTTTCGGAACAGGTAGACCTTATCTGGGTGTGCTTGTGGTCCCCTCCCCGGCAACGGCTGGCAAGTCGAGTCAAGAAATCGTGGATCTCATCTGGCCTACCCTCGAATCGGCTGGGCCAGCTGAAGCGTATGCGCGAGTCTCCAAGGATATGATCAAGGTTCTTCCGCACGACTGCGAATACCCGAGGACTGATAAGGGCAGTGTGATTCGACAGGCATTCTATAAGAAATTCTCTAAGGAGATTGAGGATGCCTACGACTCTGCTGACATGAGCTCAGGAGGTTCTCTGAAGGCTCTCACGGTATCCGAGATCCAGGAGTTCCTCCAGGACAGCCTAGTGAAGCTTATTCCCAAGGCTGCTGGGTCAGCAATCGAAACGGACTTCTTTTCCTTGGGTCTTGACTCCCTCCAGGCCATTCAGATACGTAGTGAGATCCTAAAGGCCATCGATACCAGAGGTCAGAAGCTTGGGCAGAATGTCGTGTTCGATCATCCTTCTATCCAAAAGCTTGCCGCGTACCTCTTCAAGCTTGCTACTGGTGCCGAGGAGGAGAAGGCACAGACGATTGAAGATGAGATGAATGAAATCATCAACAAGTATAGCAATTTCACTTCCCGCGTCCTGCCGACAAGGTCGTCTGTTGTAAGTTCATAATTGTCCACTCAGCGTTCTTCACCACTAACATCTTCGCAATTAGGTCGTTACCGGTTCAACTGGCTCACTCGGCGCCCACGTCGTGGCATCGCTGGCTGCTGATCCTTCGGTGAACCGTATCTACTGTCTCGTGCGAGCATCCGACCAGAACGACGCGTTCAAGAGGGTTCACGAGTCTCTTCATTTGCGTAAAGTCTACGACGACCTACCAATGGGCACGCAACACAAGATCATCCCCCTCGTCTCCGACCTCTCCCAGAGCCAACTCGGTCTCACCAGAGAGACCTACACCGAGGTGACCACCGGTCTGCGCAGCGTCATCCACTGCGCCTGGGCCGTCAACTTCAACATGAACATCACCAGCTTCGAGCGCGACTGCATCGCCGGTGTCAAGCACCTCATCGACCTGTCGCTGGCTGCGAGCGGCCCTTCGCCCGCGAGCTTCGACTTCTGCTCGTCCGTCAGCGCCGTCGCCCGCGCGCCGTCGCCGGCCCCGGAGCAGCTGCCCGAGCTCGCGTGGGCGCAGGGCACGGGCTACGCGCAGTCCAAGAGCGTGGCGGAGCACCTCTGCGCGCGGGCGGCGGACGCGAACCCGGGCTTGAAGGTGCGGGTGCTGCGCGTGGGTCAGATCATGGCGGACGCGCGGCACGGCATCTGGAACGCGACCGAGGGCATCACGCTGATGATGCAGAGCGCGGTGACGATCGGGGCGCTGCCGCGGCTGCGGGAGTCGCCGTCCTGGCTGCCCGTCGACACGGTGGCGCGCGCGGTGACGGAGATGGCGCTCTCGGAGGAGGTGGGGAGCGTGTTCGCCAACGTGACGAACCACCGCCTGTTCGACTGGACGGCGGACCTGCTGCCGATGCTGCGGCGCGCCGGGCTCGAGTTCGACGAGGTCGAGCCGCGCGAGTGGGTGCGCCGCCTGCGGGCCTCGGACCCGGATCCCAAGACCAATCCGCCCGTCAAGCTTGTCGAATTCTTCGCGTCGAAGTATGACAGGGATGAGTTCCCGGCCGGCCGTACTTACACCACGGATCGGGCGAGGGAGCTGTCGCCTGCGCTGGCGGATGCGCCGGTGCTGGACCAGGAGCTGGTAGATAAGTTCGTGTGCCATTTCATGGCTTCCGCGTGGAAGAAAGCTGGATGATGGGCGGCATGACCATTTGAGGTCGAGGGAGGTTGTTCTTCCTTTGGGAGTTTTTGGCGCATACCTATACGGCATATAACACATACCTCTATAGAGCTTTGCATCTGATTACCTGAATGTAGAACCATATCTATCTACTTCCTTATTGGTGATCTTACTGTTCTGCGCAAGCGTCCGTGTCAAAATACTACAAGTCCAGAGCGATCTCCCTCGAGTAACGTCTCAATGCGATCGTAGTCATCTGGTGTTCCGCTTACACCGGAGTGATTGCTAGGTACGAGTGAGGCAACGGAGTTCGTAGACCTCGATTTAACCAGGTACTATGTACACGCAAAGCTACAGGAATCTGGTATCTTCTTCCGGTGCCTTGAGTCTCTTCCAGGTAGAATGGGACTGACTTGACGATCATCAACATATAATGCTTGCGCCATCTGCAAGCCAGAGACTTAGCTCCGAACGCCGACCGCTTTCTCCGGGCGCTCTTCGGAACGCCGAGCGGATCCCGGCATTTCGACCGAGCTTCGGGCCAGGACGTCGTCAGCTATGCTTGATACCAAGGTTGAGGTCTTTACAGAAGCTTCAGTTTCATGTGCTTATTTGTTTCCGCCATTTCGTTAAATTGAGGTTCATGTGCTCTCTTCAGGCTGTTTTTTTCTTTTTTTTCCTTGTTATCATCTTAAATGTACACATCCCAGTCGGCCGCCCACACCGTTGGAAGAACTGGCCCTAAGATCATCCGAAGACCGCACAGGCAGAGTGACAGCGGGATATCTATTCCCCTAAGTGGAGAAAGGCCGTGCAACATTTTCAGATTAGTGAGAACACAAGCCCGACAGATTTCCCCAAATTCCCCTGAATTCTGTACTCCAAAAAGCGCCCGATCGCAAGTGTTCGGCTTGAGGACGCTCCACCCCCGCTTACCGTAGCCGGCCGGGCGCTCTCTTCCCAGTGCAGAGCCACTGGCTGAGCTGGCCTGGCTGGAAATGTCGCTGGGATGGCAATGATGCGATTCTAAAATTGTGGATGGTGGACGCTAACTAGCGTCATTTGCTCTTTTCAGGGTCCCCGATCGATACATCATAAGTATCAGCCGCCGCCCCCTCCGACCGAAAGCCCGACAAGATGCCCAAGCCTCCCACCTCATCACCGCCCACAACGTCCCCCCGCCATCGCCGCAAATCCTCGTCCTCGGCCGCCGGCAAATCGCTATCCCAGCAAAGCAACAACAGCAATATCACCAGCAATCACCGCAATAAGCAGCAGGGCGGCTGGAGGATGTCGTTCGGGCTCAAGAACCTCGTCAGCGGGGCCAAGAAGCTGGCGCTCGGCGGCGGCGGCGGGTCATCGACCGAGGCCGCGGACCTGTTCCCGGCGACGACGCCCGAGCGCGACGGCGATGACTGCACGCACGACTGCGAGAGCTGCCACGCGGCGTACCCGCGCGGCTTCAAGATCGACGAGGACGACGCGCTGTACGGCCAGATCAAGGGCTTCAGCACCCACGTGCTCGTCGCGACGGGCAAGACCGACTGGGTGCGCGACGTCGAGGACGAGAAGGGCAGCGTGATGGCGGCGTTTGGGAAGGCGGAGAAGCCGGGGAACGGGGTATGTGCCATGACGACTCCCCTTGTATTTCAACATGAAGACTCTTGTCACTTTGTCTGCCTGCCCGGCGCAGCAGCGGAAGCAGAAGCTCGAAGGGCCTCGGACTGACAGACTGCAGCGCCTCATGCTCTCCGCATCCAACATGCCCACGCCCTCGCACACGACCGACTACTCAGAACCAACGACGCTCCTCCTACTACCAGCCTTCACCCTCCTTGAGAACGTCACTCCCGCCGCCGTCCCCAAGCTCATCTCCCACTACATCGAGCCCGCCCCCACGACCCACGATCCCCTCGCCCCCGTCTCGCTACCGCGGTCCCTCCCCCTCCCCGATCTGCCCTCCGCCCCGGAGGTCCTCGCGCGCCCCAGCCCCCACCGCGCCCTCGTGCTCCTCTGCTCGCAGAAGACCCGCGACGCCCGCTGCGGGCAGTCGGCCCCCATCCTCCGCAAGGAGCTGGAGCGCCACCTGCGGCCGCTGGGACTGCACCGGGACCCGGACGACGAGCGGCCCGGCGGCGTGGGCGTGTACTTCATCAGCCACGTCGGGGGCCACAAGTACAGCGCCAACATGATGGTGTACCGGCGGCCGGATGCGTTCGGCGTCGACGCGGTTGAGAGGGGGAAGCTGCCGCCGGGCGAGGAGGTCAAGGTCCAGAAGACGGTCCAGAAGAAGGTGGAGACGCCCGTGGTGAATGAGAGCGAGGAGGCTACCAATGGTGCTGAGGGGGTTGAGAAGGTCGGAGAAGAGGACGGGGAGGACGAGGATGTGGGCGCGGGGCAATGTATCTGGCTTGCGCGGGTACGGCCCGAGGATTGCGAGAATATCGTGAAATACACGGTACTTCAGGGTAAGGTAGTCAAGCCGGGTAGCCAACTTAGGGGTGGGTTTGATCGTGGGAAGGGGGTTATGAGTTGGTGATATTGGCCTTTGCGGTCAGAACATTCAATCGTCGTTATATCACCATTATCGGTGACCCGGAGGAATAGAAAGGTCCAGATGGCAGGGCGTCTTCGGAAAGGACAGTGTGCGCTCGTCGGAAATGAGTTGCGCACCTAAGGTCCAATGAAGCGACGGGTCATTCATATTAGAGCTCTATAGATTCAGACTGAGCATCATCAATTGCGCCAACTCAGATATATATAAGACCTTTGCACAACCTGAGATCTTGCCTGGCATTCACTATACTTGGCTGGTCTCTTGCCTCCGATATCATCACGTAAGAGTCGGAAGCCATATCCACTGCAAAATCATATGAACTAAATGGGCTTTTGCATTGGGGCCATAATTAAAGAATGTACTGAACTCTCTATCCCAGGCAGTGGGAAATGGGGCAAAAGGGCGATAAATAATCCTCCGAGTGAAAAGCGAAGGTGTTGGCGAGGGTCAGGCAAGTGATAGAACGTACCTCAAAAGGCAACAGGTAAGATATCCCAACACAACATAGAAAGGCCGAGAACCCATCATCGAACAGAATATCCATGAGTTGTTGAAAGCGAGATTCCAAGATAGCAGATAAGCCAGTATAATCCCATCATCATTATGGAGGTACCACGAGGAGTCCAGAGGAGCGACGCACCCTGCAAAGATCCAGACGGAGACGACGCATGCGTTTTCCGAGGGCGAAGCTACTTTCAATGCCCCGTCTTCTGCTTCTTCTCACTAGGTATGCAGCACCCGTCAGTACTCCATGAAAGTATTGCAGAGATATGCAGACGGCGACTTACTGGTCCTTCCCGTCTCCGCCGTCACTATAATGCACTTTCGTCAGCACGCCATGAACGAGATATCTCAGCAGATAACAAAGGGACCAACTCACTACTGTCGCCTCTCCTCGGTCTTTCCTCCACCGCAGGCCAGGCAGAGGCCCCAGACTCCGTTACACGACGGTCGGTCTGAGAATGCGTGAATGCCACAATCGTATGCCCATGCGCCTGGCGTGTTATTGACCGCCGGACAGATCCGAACCGACTCCTCCTGCTCTCCGTAGAGTTGTCCGCACCTACGGCATGCTTTATAAGCGTGGGTAATTTCGGTGCACATGTTTCTGACGTGACATAGACGGATGTGTTTCGAAATCTTCTTTCGGCGATTCGGTCCGCGTCTATAAAGCTCCTACTCTCCACGTTGCCGTAGAGAAATGCGACGTCGTTGGACTTAAGTAGTATACTTTGGCAAGCGAGCTGGCAGACGTCCTGACTCACCGTGGTCGATATGTAGCGTCAGATGACAGTTTGTGAAGCCCTCGTAGTCTTCTTGGACTACGGTCGATTGGGAGAGTATGTCACAAGACTCTTTGGGCGAACCTCCTCCCACCAGAGAGAAGACTCAAAGTCGCTGTTTTGATGCGCGTGCGCCATTCCTCAGGATTTGGTACGATGGTGAGATACTCGTGGGCAGCTTGGTAACTCTGACTCAATGGAGCATCCGTCTTCTAGAAGGGTTCGGGAAGAGTATCAATTATAAATGTCGGTCTGAGCCCCAGGGAGAATGAAGATGAGTGTGGTACGATCAGATCACCGGGTTCGCAAAACTAGTCACGGCCACTCTGTAAGTTACACTCAGCACCCGGATGACTTCTGTGCGAGATATGTTGGTCGTACCGAGAAACATGCGCCTATGAGCGCGAGCCTGGCGAAGTTTCGCCGCAGGAAACGTAACAGGCGATGAGTGTTACCATAGAGACACTATGGTCTAAGCTCAAAAAAAAAAGTACTGATAAACCACCTATTCATCACGCGACCGGTAGAGAGATCAGACTACTGAATTTGGGTGACTCGGTTCAGTGGTAATCATACTCAGTCCAGCCAAGTGATTACGTGCCAGCGTCAAGAGCTATCAAACGGATCTATTGTTTATCATATCTCTCATGCAGCTGACTTGAGAAGTTCATGGTATATACAAGTCAGGTTGCTGCTTTGCCGCCCAACGCCATTAGTGCAACTTCTATTCTTCCAACTCGCTTGCTTGGCCTCCTCTTTATATAAGCTCCCTTTCCTCTCTTATCGCTGAGTCAATGCGTCTTTTCAAAGGCATCGGTATCACCAAACAGCCGAATACCTCTAGTAGGTAAGGCATTGCGAGGTGGTCTAATGTCTGACGGAAGTGATTCAAAGTATTCTTTTTTTTTTCTGTTCACTTGCTTCAACCTACCCCTTGATCGAGTAGTGTCGCTGGAACTTGTCGTCAACCTTCTCCAGGTAGTAGGTGCCACTTGCGATGGTCGAAACGTCACCCTGAGGAGTGTAGTCCTTCTGCAGATGAGCCTTGTGGCGCAGGTCGCAGAACTTGGAAATTGTCAGCTTTCTGTTTATTCAACTGAATGGCCCGGTTCAACTTACAGCCTCATATGTTTCGGGAGATACAGCACGGCGAGAAGCCAGTACATTAGGAATGTCCAGGACCTTGGCCATCTGCTCAGTGCTGCTGTTGACACGGACTGACATGAAGCTAGCAGCCAGACCTGAGCCATAGCTGAAAAGAGCGATTCGCTTGCCCTGAAGGGTGGCGCTGTCAACGTGCGAAATCAAACTGCAAAGACCGCTCCAGACGCTAGCGCAGTACATGTTACCGCAGTTGGTAGCGACTTGAATGGCTGGCGAGACACGCTCGTTGAATCGCTTCTTGGTTAAAGTCACAAAAGTCTTCTCAACAACTTTATCAGTCAGCGACTTCTTATAGTCCATATCTCGGATGTCGCCAGGGACTTCCTTGAAAGCATTGCTGTCAGGGTTTCCGAGGTAGTCATGATACAGCAAGCGGGCGTAGGACTTTTGCACGACCTTGCAGGTCGGAGAGTGGAAGGCCATGTAGTCAAACCGGTCCAGGGCAGTCTTGTCGGCAGCATCGCCGTTGGCGTGACCATTCAACTGCTTGGCCTCGCGCTTGCAGTAATCCCGGTAGGCAGCGTCCAAAGCCTCCATGTAGCAGTTGACCGAGTAGTGACCGTCAACGTACGGGTACTCGCTAGTGAGGTCGGGCTTGTAGAAGTCGTAGACGTGGGACATGTAAGTACCACGTAGGCCAGGCTCGAAGGAAATAGGCGCGTTGGGGCCGACCAGGATGGCGACGGCACCAGCACCTCCAGTCGGTCTCGCGTTGCCCTTGGCGTAGAGGGCAATGTCGCCGGCGACAACGATGGCGTCCCGTCCATCCCAGGCAGAAGACTCTACCCAGTTAATGCTGTTGAACATGGCATTGGTGCCGCCGTAGCAGGCGTTAACAGTGTCGACACCCTCAATATTGGTGTTTTCGCCAAACAGCTGCATCAGGACGGACTTGACGGACTTGGACTTGTCCAGGATGGTCTCGGTGCCGACCTCGAGACGGCCAATCGAGTTCGGGTCAATGTTGTAGTTCTTGAGGAGCTTCGAGACAGCGGTCAGGGCAAACGAGTAGATGTCTGCAGGTTGTGTCCTGTCAGTACTTTGCGCAGTGGAAGCCAGCATGGATCTTGCGTGATAACTCACCTTCCCGGTCGTCGCAGAAAGTCATCTTGGTCTGGCCGAGACCAATCGTGTACTTGCCGGTGCTGACACCGTCAAACTTCTCGAGCTCGGATTGTTCGACATACTGCGGGGCAGGATTATCGTGTCAGTCAGGGACATTTGCATACAATGTCTGCATGGCGGGGCAGAATGCGACTTCGGCGCCAACATACCTGGCTCGGCGAGTAGAGCTCAATGGCCTTGATGCCGATGTTCTGAGGACGGGCAGCCATGTTTTCAACACGTCTTTCGAAATTCAAGCGTAAAGTCGTAAAGAGGGAGGCGTGTGAAAAAGGAGAGAGGGGGCGAGGAGTATGGAAGAGGAGAATCTGTGGGTGGGAGGCACTTGATGTTAGCAGACGAGACGAGGCAGGGCTTTTTGAATTACTTTCACCGCTCCAACGACCACATGAGGGCACCGGGGCAACAGGGGTGTCAGGGGCAGGCTCTGGTATGGTTAGGTACACAAAGTAGGACCGGACCGCAGGCATGGATGGAGGTACAACGCATGCTGGCAGCAACAGTTCCCAGTCCCTTAGGTAGGGTCCAGAGGACTAGAGAAGATTTGGCGGCACGCGCTTGCATGAGATGGTGGAGATCAACATACATGTCAGGACGGGTATGGTTCTGCGTGCGGTCTGGTTGTGACCACTGCTGTCGATCCGTCCGTCTGTAAGGTCTCTCTTATGTTGTAAGTCTCGATTTCCCCGGTACCTATAACTCGTTTCTCGCGGGATAGGAAATGGAAACGGACGAGATGAATGTAGGGACGTGAAGCGTGGTGTTGAATAGGTTAGGTAGATAGTTGTAGACGCGGAAAGATACCAAACTCTAATGAGGATACCCTCATGAAAGCAAGAGTTGTTGGCTGAAGGTTTTTGAAAACGAGTCGCAACATGTGCAACACATACGAGTTGACAACGGTTGCAAAGGTGGACGCCGTTGGCCTAATAAGCCTTCTCACCGAGCACTGAACACTGCTGAAAGGCTTTTGCACGCTCCCATCAGCAACTACTTCTAAGGGTAGTGACGTTCTCCAGCATCCGTAAGACACATGTACCTACTTCCTCATCCTACGTGGTATACTCTGGTACCTGGTGACTATACATACCGTTCTTTAGTGGTGGTGTTGGTGGCTTGCCCCTCCCCTGTGTTCCTCATACCATTTCTGTACTTTCCCTATTGTGAACACTAGCCCCGCCACCATTTGCCCCTCCTTTATCGCACCATTTCCTCAGACAATTTCAGATAACCCACCTATCCACGCCTATCTGCTAGCATCTGCTACCTAAGTGGAAGTACTATGTCTCTAGGTACTTTACTTTCCCTCGCCGGATGATGGATTCATCCCAAAGCCATCGTTGCCATCTTCCATCGTCTGTCCTCCATCTTACCTCATCTTCAGCCCATCTCACCAAGCTCACCTACTCTTCATCTGCCCGCCTTCTGCCTTCTAGCCGCGGCCGTAATCCTAGGTGCTTATATGCTCACGTGCATACGCCTCCAAGATCATGGAGGTGACAGATGATTATTGCGATTTTTGTTACTGTGGTGTTGATGGCAGTACATACCTGTACATACCTGTCAGACCCGACACGGGCTCCGTCAAGCTTCCTTGTGCCACGGCATGCCGGGACCCGTCGAGGTTACTACCTTGCTCGCCCGAGTATGTATGTACGTCGCTGAGGGCAGGCAAGATGTGCGGTCACGACGGTTCGCGGCTCGCTTTCGTGTAATCTCGTTTGCTGTGATAGCGTCGCAGCGTCGCCAGACATGCCGTTTTGTATTGCCAGGTCCAATGCTACATATCTTGGTAAATTGGTGCTCGGCCTGGAACCGTTTGGGCCAGCCCGAAAAAGAGTCGGTTGAGGGAGAGAGAGAGAGAGAGACAAGACCCCTGATACTGGCTGCTCCGTGAAAATTGGAACCTTCTGCACTTCCGAACTTCGGCGCCTCTCCACGACTAGCAATTTGCTGACAACTTACAGCCGCTTCAGTGTACAGCGATGTCTCATTTTTGCGTGTTTGCCTCTTATTAGAAGTTCTTCCCTGCCCGGCTTCTATCCGTAACAGGCACCCTGGCTATCCCACGCTGTATCTCCTGCAGGAACTTGCCTAGGTTTCCTTGCTTCTTTTGGTTTGCATACGCTTACATACATACATTGTCATATGTAGGCACTCAGCCACATCGCATTGCGTCGTGCCTTGATCCCTCGTCGCCCACGCATCCAATCATCTTCCCCAGTGACGTCGTTCGTCCTTGTCTATTTAGAAACTCCCCGTCAATGTGGTAACGAGATATACTGTAAGCACTTGAAGCCATGCTTATCTCAGTCTAAGAATGATACAATCCTTTCCCCGACTTTCTGTCACAGGTTCCCCGGTAATTCGGACGAAGGGGGTCACATAGGATTCAAAAGATGTTCTGGTCAATCAACCTGCCCCTGTTCTGACGTTACTGACCTGCGGTAAATGCTAATATCCTCAGTTCCAAAATTTGCTGTCGAGTCTAATAAGTTGAAGCCGCTCGAGCTTGATTAGTATAAGCTGAATCAAGCATCCAGCGCACAACAGAAGCTTGCAGCTGCCGTACTCAGAACGACTCATGAGGAAAACACTGTATGTAAGATAGTTACTGCGAAATACTTCATTCGCTTTTGTCATTTCATGGTGTGGGATATCTCTAAGTAATACATACTCTTCCAAGTATTCTAAAACGAAAGCTGATCCTGCTATCCTATAATCAGCCCTTCAGCTCGGAATCCTGAACGCCTCCCATGCCATTGGTGGGAAGCTTGTCGTGTGCTAGGTTATAGACGAATCAAATTTTCCGTGCGGATCAGAATCGACCGGCATGCCAGCCTCCCATAACTTCCAGAAGATGTTCCATACGGATACTATTTTTAAGGTTCGCCGCTGGTAGGTGTCACATATCCGGAATCGTTCCTAACGTGACTCCGGTCAACTCCAGGCTTGATGTCAAGTCTGTCTGTGGCTGGCTTTTCGGCGGCTGAAGGATCAGCTTGAGGAGTTGCTGCAAACTCCTCGGTGACGGGGGCTGTGCTAGCAGCGGAGTGATCAGATTTGCCCGTGGTTGACGACGGAGACTTTTCATCAGTCTTGTCGTCATTCTTCTTCTCCGGTGTCTTCTCAGCTGATTCTTTGGCCTTCTGCTCCTCGGCTTCACGCTGTTTTTTAGCTACCTCCTCGGCCTTCTTCTCTTCAGCCTTGCGCTTTTCCTCGGCTTCCCTAAGCTGCTTCTCCTTCCGATCCTTGCGCGTCTGCACTACGAAGTCTTCCGCAGTGTCGACTGCTTTCTGGGGATCTCTTTTATGGCGCAACAGGTGACCTTGGATTTCGGCGGGACTAAATTCATGCGCGGGGATCTTTGCTACAAAACTCTCTGCTAAAGCCTTGATCTGCGCATCGTGGTCGGCTTGCTCCTTTGCAATCTTGTCAGTAATCACTTTGAGCTCTTCCGGGCTGAGGTTGAGGTTTCGAGTTCTGTCTGGTCCGCTGTCGCCTTCCAAGCGTGCGAAGATGGCGGAGAAAATGGAGGAGGTCATGTCGCTGTCTGCTTGACCGAACTCGACGATCATATCGACACGGCCAGGACGAATAAGAGCCTTGTCCAATTTTTCCATGTGGTTGGTAGTCATAATGAGAACCCGTCCCTCCTGTGACGCCACACCATCGAGGATGTTTAACAGTCCTGAAAGTGACAGTCGGTTATTCTTGTTGTCGTTGCCATTTCCGCTTGTGACTTGGCCGGGCACCATATCATCAGAGTTACTGGATGCTTGGGTGCTAGGTTTACCATCCTCTTCTCGCGTGTGAGTCAATCCAGCCGTGTCAATATCTTCAAGAAGAACAACACATCTTCGAGGGAGCTCGGCAAAAAGTGAACCTAATACCTCCTCGTTCGCAGTGATGGAGCTCAAGCTGACGATGTAGATTCGCATCTTGAAAAATCCGGCTAGGGCGAGAGAAAGTGAGGATTTCCCTGTGCCTGGAGGACCATGAAGTAGATAACCACGTCGATAAGGAATACCGCGATTGGCATACCATCGTTGGGTTGTAGGGCATAGGTAATCCGAGACATCGTCAATGAGGTCCTTCTTCGTCTTCTCGTTGAGGATCACCGTTGAAAAGGGTCGTGACGCGCGTGCCATGCAGCGTTGCCAGGTAGGCTCCGTGGACATGGATTTCGTCGTTCCTCGATAAATAAGGGTTTTATGCTCATCCTTCTCCATGTATTTATCACGAGCTTCGAGGAGGAGTTCCTTAAGAATCCAGGGATTGCGGCCGAAACAGGAGATGGAGATCTCTTCACGCTCACTCACGAGCATCATGGCGTTCTGCTCACGGTTGGCCGTTCTCCGAAATAGGAGTAAGCGGCCACGGTACCAGAAATAGTGGGAACCAAAGCTCGGTGTGTACGACAGAGCTTTCTTCCTTTTGGCTGTAGCGGACTGGCTGCTATCAACGTCTTCGTCGTCTTCGTCATCGTAGTCCCAGCGCCAGAGGTACCACGCTCTCGAATTCAGATTTGTATTGACGACGAATCGGCGGGCTCCCTGAGAAAATCGCTGCGCAGATACCCATGCCATCAGGATGTTGTAGATCTCATCGTCGGTCCGGATGTCCACCACGGACATGAAGTACGTTTCCAACTGGTCCCAGAAATAAGAACTGGCATAGTTCCAGACGACCGTGAGAGCACCAGTCAGAATGAGTAGAGGGATATACACGTTCAGATCGACATGTAAGTATTTCTGGACAATGCCGGCGAACATGGAGAAGCCAGGGAAGAAGAAATCCAGAACCGCAAGTTGCGGCAACGACGATGTACCGGGGCCATCGGCTGAGGCTGTTGGCTGGCCAGCACTGGGGCTCGCCATGGCGACGATGAGGTGTAATACGAAGCACTTTGCGACCATGCAAAAACAGGTATGTAGAGGGTGCGAAGATCACGTATCAACCAATATCCAAGGGACCGGACGGATGGCGAGTCGAGAGATCCACGGAAATCCGAGTGTTGTCGTGTGAGCCAGACTGGAACCACGCAGCCGTTAAGAGGGTTACTTGTGCGAGGCAAACGGAAGGCAAACAGCCCATGGAAGACTTTGGGAAAACGACGTACTTTAAATACGTATGCGGACGTTCTGGTCACAGAGACACGGTGAGAAGTGCTTGCTACCTATGGCAGGCTGGAGGCAACTGCAGAGCTAGGAAAGATGCACGGCATTGGCGAACTTGAGGTGTCATGACATCAAAAACACTCATCCTCGTTCGTCGACGCCTGATAGATGGGCCTGGAGAGGACTCCACGTCGACCGATGTGAATCACGTCGGCGTGCCCTACATGACATGGCATGACTTTGCTTACCTATAGGGCGGAGGCCAACTCCCCATACAAAGTACACCTCATTCAGACGTTGATTGGCTGTCCTCACGATGGGTGCCAGCAAACTGCGCAGGTTTTAGCGGCCGGCTGTGTAAAATCTGCGGGTTGCGGTTGCGCAGGGCCTGCGGCTAATGATGGGCTGGCTAGGCCGCGTGCAACGAACGGAGGGCCATCCAATGCACTGTGATGGTTGCCTTTTGCTGGGATCGAATGGGGGCACGAGGTGGCAGATCTCATGCCGTTCAGCTGGGTTTTGGGCCAGCGGCGAGTGCCTGCAGTGAGAGGACAACGACGACTTTTGGTAAGGGAATAGCAGAGGTGTGAAGTGACAGGAGAGAAGACCACGGGTACGGATACGCCGTTGAGCTGTCGGGCATGTACGTCTGTCAGAGCCATGTAACTGCATCCTTCTCACGTTGATACTCTGGATCGCTATCCACAGGAACTTCCTAAGCGAGATCCCGGGGTCCGGGTGCTATCACCGGACCTCACTGCCAAGACCGGGAGACATCGTACCCTATGCGTTTGCGTTATGTATAATACATCTTGCTCAGAGTGCGGCTTAGAGGACATTGCGAGTCTCCCTATACAAACGCGACAGACGGCAGGTTCGTATCATTGGCCAGTCATCGCCTACATACCTCGTGTTGTTCGGTCCTTCTCCAGTTCTGCCTGCGGCGAGCCTTCTTCGGCAGTTGATGGTGAAGAAGTCTATGGCAGTCAAGCTTTTTCCACCAAGAAATTACATAATGAAGGAGCCGGGATGTCTCAGGCAGACAGAAGACGCAGGCAGCAACGAGGCCACAAGGCAGGCAGAGTTGAGGGTATGGGAAAAGTGCGGACCACGGAGGCTGCCGGGTGGCTTGGGTCTGGAGTTGGCTGCCTTTTTCTTTAGGACAGTCACCGAAGACACCGCCACATTTCCATATCACCATCAACTTTATCTATCGCATGTCCTTGCCCTATCCAGCCCTATCCTGCATCTGCATCCTCTCCCTCATCCGTCTTGCTTATTGCCCCTCCGGTTTTATCCTGTATCCTGTTTGAAGGACTATGCAGATAGTAGTGAGCGGTGACACCGCCGGCAGCCTGCATAAAGAATCACATCACACGTATAAGTTACCCACCAACGGCAGACGGCCAGCTCGCTACGGTACGCTGCGCTGCGCTACCCTTGCCTTGGTAGCTAGCTGCAGGCAGGTGAGAGCCGAAAAAGGAATGGAAAAAGCCCATCCAATCCAAGCCAGGCCAAGCCGAACCGTGGGGACTCCAAGAAAAAAAAAGGAGGAACCCACCGGGGGAAAATTATGTGTGATTGTCATAAGCCGACTGGTCAAGAGGCGTCGTTGACTCAAACCCGCTTTGCTGCGGTGTACCGTCGTCATGGCTTACGCTGCTGATGCCGAAAGCTGTTGTGAGAGTGTGAGAAAGCAGGTACTCTGTGCGAAAGTAGGTGTATCTCACATATGCACACACATGGTGCAACGAGAGCCTCGCTTGTGTGGGAGATACTGAGAAGACTGCGATCTATCTGGTCGTCCTGGCATGCGAAGCTACGTCCCAGTGCAACCTACATACAACCCCTATAAGTGTATGGTCACAAGCGTGGATGCTGAACCATACGACTCTGACAGGTTGAAGATAGGCTACGTCGCTACATTTAGTGAACGGTAACTATGTGATATACATTGCTGTAGCCGGCAAGAGGCAAGTCAGTGAGGGAGTGGCCTCTTTTCGTGAGGTGGTGAGGTCGTGATTCAAATATGATCATGTTCATGAATAGGTAAAGCTAGCAACCTAGAGAGCTACCATTGCAACAATAGTGGAATTCAAACTGCTAGGCTGGATTTCCCAGACCTTTTTGCGTCTGCTGCTCAGCGCGTGAAGCATGCTGTCTGCTGCTGCGCTTGGGTATCTGTACTGTATGTGGGCAGGTAAACTGTAATGACCGGCTTTTTGTTCCCCGAGTCCACGATCAAGTCCTTTGTCTTCCCCTTCCTGGGTAGGTAGGCCACGAGGAAAAAAATCAACCAGACGAAAGCATAACAGCGCGATGTACAATCGTGAAGCGCCAAAAACTCCCCATCCTCACCTCATCAGAGGTAAGTACCTGCCCGAGCCCGAGCCCGAGCCCATAGCCATTGCGCCAGAAAAGCCCCAACGAGTATCCAAGAGAGCTCGCGTGTACAAGTATGTGCTGGTAGAAGTATGAGTCGTGACAGCCTCGAAACCACCAGAAGAAGACCAGAATCCGTAGAGCCTCTGATTCATAGTAGACAAGTCATCCATTATTTCACTCCCAGATCTCCTGGTGATGTCCGTCCCAATCTCCGCCATGGCCCCAAGCTGGTCCCGGAGGAGGACCACCACCGCCACCACCACCATTGAGCTGGATGAATCCGCCCTCGAAACCACCCTGGGCCGGACCCGGCGGAGGCGGAGGAGGCGGAGGAGGCGGGTGTCCGAAGCCCCCTCCATGAAACTCGTGATTAAACTCATGGTGCGGCGGTGGTGGCGGCGGCGGCGGCCCGCGCTGGAACCCATCGTCGAAGAAATGCCCCTGGGGCGGCGGCGGCGGCGGATGACCCCCCATACCACCCCCCATCCCCATCATCGGGGATCTCATGGGCGGAGGGCCGCCGCCACCACCGTGTCTCCTGCTGCCCCCCGAGCTAGAGTGGCCGCCGTTGCCGTGGTGTCCCCGCTGCTTCTTGGGCTTGAGCTGCGCAAAGGGCCCGCTGAGGATGTGCGCCGCGAACCGGGTGCGGCGGTCGTCGCGGCGGTCGGCCTTGCGCGTCACGGCGCCCCGGACGCCGAGGTAGCCGTGGCCCCAGGGGTCGTCCTGCCAGACGAACGAGGCCGAGTCCGAGGTCGACCAGACGGAGCTGCCGGAGCCGATGGAGGAGCCGCCGCCGGAGACCAGAGAGCCAGGGTGCCGCGAGTAGACGGACGAGACGTAGGAGCCGGCGTAGTGGCTCATGGCTATCTTGTGGGGATTGTGGAGGAGGGGGGAGGGGAGGTTATATCGCAGATGAAGATATACACTGGGATGGTACGGGTTGTGTATACGGGTGACGGGGCGGCGTTTTCGAGAGTGGTGTTACGGAGTGATGCTGCTGATGGTGCTTAAGGGGGGATCGACAGGCACCACGCTTCCTTCTTCTGCTTGACTCTACTATTTTTTGGGGAGGGGCTGTTCACGACAGCGTGAAGAACATGGGATGACCTTGCGGGTTGCGCCTCAGATGGTGAACACACAAGGGTCAAGGAAGGGGGGCGAGGGCCGGCAACAGAGTCACATGAGGAGAGCAAGAAGGAGAAATAGGGCAAAGAAGTTGGGAACAGCCCCGTTTCAAGATACTACTGGGGCGGTATGAGTTCTTATTAAATAGGTGAGACGATCTCTTGCCTCTCTCTTACAATTTCTCTTGTGACTTTCGAGAGCTTCGCCCGGGATAGGTATGGTACATGATCCAGTGTTGCCCCGAGCACATGGGCCTTCTGCACTTTGCACGCTCGTACTTCTTTAGTCTTGGATTTCCCTGCACATCATGCAGTCTCCAACTGTCCAGTGACGGCGGACCCAGACCAAGAGAGAGAGAGATGATATATGTGTAGGCAACAAGCACCAGTCTCGAGAGGCGCAGGCCCAGGTCACGGAAACGGGGACTGGCTATCCTGAAGAAGACAGGATGGAAGAATCCATTCACAGCCGACTACGTAAGGTGTGAGGGTAGCTCGTCGCTTGCATACCTTAGAGTACTGCGTTCATGCATATTGGCGAGGGATGGTGGTGCGTCACTGGTCAATGGCTATCCGGGCGAAGCCAGCCTCAAAATGGTGGCCAGGGGGTGTTGATTGAGCTTACGACGGGGGTAAGGACGGGGAAGGGGGAAGAGGGGGCACAAGAAGAGGAAGAAGAGACCATGGCCTCTGCCTGCATGGCGTCTTGCCTGTCCAGTGACAAGTCCTATTGGAAGCAGGAGGAGAGGAAGCACAGAAGAAGGGCATTGGTAACGCTTTGCCCCGTCTCTATTGCAGATATGTGCCGCGGGCCTGCATCAGCCAATAGTCGTCGAGTGATTGCCCAAAGCCACCTCGCCCTGCTTCACCCACCTCGACAGCTCGGATGGCTTAGATCGCCGTAGGCAGCAGTGCACATCGGTCACGCTGAAACACTTGGTGGGCACAAGATGCGCTCACCGAGACCACCTATTCGCGGTGCTCACTTGAGCCTCAATCGCCCGAGTTGCGAGGTTGTTGGTGGTATTGGTGGTATTGGCGGTGGTGGAGGAATCGGCGCTGCTGCTGCCACTACTGCTACTGCTTGTGGCTATTGTCATACTCATCATGGCAATGACCTCGCGGCTACTGGCTTGCTTCTTAGCTCTGACCGAAAAAGACCACTTCCATTTGAGGACAAGCCGATCCAGCCCACGGCCCAGGGAACCTGGCATCGTCCGAGCTTGCTTTTTCTGTGTGATGCTGGTTACTAGTCAGAGCACAAGAGATTGAGTGACAGGTGGACGAAATTCCGGCCTCGTGTTAGCCCTTGTTGTACTGCTGACAGCAATATCAGGATCAAAAGACCAAGACCAGAGCCAGACCACCTGAGCTCTATCTGTTTGTGTGTCTCGGATCGTGAATCTGTGATGGAGGGTATGGCAGCCTCGTCTGCACAACAAAGTGAAGCTGTTGAAGCTGCATATTCTACATGCGTACATGTATATCGGCATATCCCCCACCCCTCGCTGCTGCTGACGGCATTGGTACAACATCTCTATTGGCCAGGTCCTGTCCTGTCCGCGGTCATCCTCCCACTCCAAATTTTGGAAACGAGCGCGTCCGCATGACAGGTCGTGTCATGACAATGAGGCGTACTGACAAGATTGAACTGCCACTGGTTCCTCAACAAGGGCACTTTGCAGGGAGAACACTAGAACAAGTCCAGCAATATGCAATTTTATCTTCACCTTCTTCTTCGCCATCAGTATCGGTGTCAGCGCCGGCGTTCCCATTCGCCTCTCTTGACCCTGTTGCAGAGCTCCGTGAGTACCCGAGCCGCCCATTCGAAGTCGGCCTGCTCGAGATAGATCTGGCTGGAAAGCCTTGTCCAGAAACCACCTGCGTAGTATCTGGTCGCCAGGAACGAGTCAAACTCATTAACGCTCCTCTCCGTGATCCAATCGGCTACAGTACGCGCCTTAGTATGCGAGACATCGCTGCTAACGCCATCGCGCTTGCAGGTATCTGTTGCGATCTGGCTGATATCCAGGGGTAATCGCACGTTGGTGAAGCAGCAGTCTCCAAGCGTTTGGGACTTATTTTCTAGGACCTCCGTCTGCATCATTTCTGCCATCAACTTACCACCATCTCTCGCAAGTCTGATACTATAATCTCGCAACGCTTTCTCGCCTCCACAGACTTGGTCCCGGAACCTCAGAGATTCAGGCACTGATAGGTACGGTGAGGTGTCTACGGTTGAGACTTTATCAAACAGTCCTACGAAATACGCCGTGTGCGAGTCTGGACGCTCTCGTTCAGGCAAGTATCCTTCCGCGGTAGGATATGAAGTCTTGATCCAATGGTGGTTGCGGAACGGTACATGAAGTATGGCACAGCCCCTAGGCACCATGAGCCACCTACGAGTCCATGTTCAGTTGAAGATGGTGGTCAAGGTGTTTCTTGTCGAGAAACATAGGATGCAACAGGGAGGGGAGCTCACTTATAGCAGCTGCTAATAAAAAAGTCAGGGCCAGTCTGAGCTGTATGAGTCAAGTCGATATGGCCAACGCCATGTGCGCCATCTACACAGCTGAGGATACCGTAATCTTTACACGTCTCGACAAGCATCTCCCACGGGAAGCGCACGCCTGGAAAAGTAAGGACAGTATCAAACATGGCCACCCGTGGTCTCCTGCCCTGGATTTGGATCATGAGGAGAGCGGTTCGAAACATGTCGAGGATATCGCCATCCTCGACGGGGTAAGTCAGCTCGATGGGAAAGCCTCTCACAGGCGTTGTTTCCGCGAGCGACTCTATCGTCTTCAGACACGAACCATAAATTGTGCTGAAGTAGATGATCACATCACCGTCCTGGTAGGTAAGGTTTCTCAGCGCGGTGTTGATACCTGTCAGGGCATTCGGTACAAAGACGACCTCGTCGGTCTTGGCTCCCAACAACGGAGCGATGGCTTCTCTTGCTTCACGCAGAAGGCCCGGGTATCGGAACCGGATGAAGGTGTCGGGTCGGGCCTCCGTCTCGCGCCGCAGCAACAGCTGGTAGTGCTGAACTGCGTGGGGAAAGGCACCAAAAGAACCGTGATTCAATGGCGTGTAGGAAGGCGCGAAGCTGAAATGCGCATCTCGCATGGCTCTGCCGAAAGGTGGCATCGTCGTTTGCCGTGACCCTCTCGGTAGGGCAAGTATGGGTGCCGGTGGCAATGAAGACTCAGAATGAGGTCTGTGAGCCGCGAAGCTACGGCAAAGTTACCTTCTGCCGTCGAGTCTGCGTCCCTGGGCCGACTGGAGGATCGCAACCCCGCTTCTGTGTCACGCTGAAGCGATCTTGGTCAGCAATACCTAACGAACGATTTGGATGCGACGGCAGCTCTCCTATCTCTGAACCCGCCGAATCAGTTTAATCGGTAGGTTCCCCGTGGTAGGTTGGATGAGCTGAGCTGGACATAGAGTACCATGTCGTGGAGTGAGCTGCCTTTGCGTCTGCATAGCTCTCCCCTCGAGGTCGAGCGTAGGTTAGGCAGCTATAGCAGCCACATGCAGATGGCTCACAAGAGAATTCACGATGCTGACCAGCCCATAGGGGCCGATTGACGTGGTTGGGTGTATAGGATTCCCGGCACTATGAAATATCCGAGTGAAGCGGATTGTAGACAGGCACAGGGGACAATGAGGTTGGGTACCTTCTAAGTTAGACTACATATGTCATACGACGGCGGAGAAAAGTTAGGACAGCATCCATTGGGGCTAATCCCCATAGGGGTGGGTCGATCGGAATCGTAAGAAGCTTGGCTGTGCTCTGGCGCTGTAGCTGTGCCTCGGACAGGCTCGGATGACTGGACTCTGACTGGTCACCACGGCCTGACCACGGCTCTGAGTGATTGCTCTGCCGGACCCGTGTAATGTATTACGGTATATATGTATGTATGTATACTTTTCTGCTGAGGAACATAGGGGCATGCCCCGGACACTTTACGAGTCCATCTCTCGTATTGCTGGCAGGATGTTCAGCGTCATGTGTTCCTGTTCTAAGGAGGCACTTCGATGAACCCGTCCCACTGCGAGACGCCGGAGGCACTTGGGTCGGAGGAATGCCGAGACGCTAAGTTGCTTCAGAAGTTCTTCCGAAAAAGCGCAAGAGCGCAAAATGCGACCCAAGTAACTACTCTAGATGGTTGACTTGCACGACAGCATTCAGTGTATGTATGTACATATGTATGTATGTATGTATGCATGTTCTGGGAATTCCCATATTGCGGTGCTCTGGATCAGAAGAGTTGGCGGGATGGCTTCGATGCTGGGAGGTACACATGTAGGCGAAATCCTGGCACTCTTGGTATTCTTGGCTCTCGGCGGTATGCCACACAGTTCGATGAATTACTGACAGCCCGCGGGCTGTTCGCCTTGTCGGTGGAGTGCTTTGAATCATTGCCTACCCCAAACAAACTCATATGATTTGCCGCTACGTAGAAGATTGACCGTGCATGCATAGACTCAATATCGTGGAAGACACTCTTTACAGTGGGTGTCCATTTCATGCGAGCACCTAGCGAGCACCGAACAGGTAAGCTTGAGGTAAGTTTAGAATCAACTTTCAGGGTAGGCCTGTCAGTGTCCCCTCAGCCCAGACAACCTTCTTTTTGGCACACCTCTATAATATCTGCTACGTTATTAGTAGGTAGGTAGGTACATATGTATAGTAGGGGTGCTCTTCCGCACGGTGTTTCGTAGGTCTTTCTCGCTTGCAACTTCCATCAAGACTCCAAAGAGCAAGTGCTCGATGACACATTCCCAGTGCTCTTCTGTTACCCAATTCCATCTACACCGCCCGAGCCCACCGAGCCGGAGGTCCTTCCAAACAGGTCAGTGTAGTAATGGACTTTCCGGCCTGCAGCGAGTCGCCGCAATAAGCAGGTACTCCAAGCGCTGGATGTACCTACCTAGATGTAGGCATGCAAGCAGGCCAGGGCAAAGCCAACTGAAGCCACCGACAACAGTATCCAAAGCAGTGTCCAGACTGTGTGCTTCGCTTGGGACTTGGGGGAACCTGAGAAAAAAAACCTGGCATCTGACATGCCCTGAGTGAGGTGAATGAGTCGCTGGAACGACGACGACCTTGGTATGCGGGCGTTGATCAGACATGCGATATACCTATGTTTCTATACTAGCTAGCACCTCCCCTTCGTGATAACCTGAAATGCTACGATCCGGCCAGGAAGATCCTCAGCCTGTGTGCTCTGTCTGTGTCCCAGTCAAGACCCGCCGCGCGGTTTCGCGGCACGCAAGCTCCAACTCAATCGTGCAATCGTGTGGTGTTTCTGAAACCACGAGGTTCCAGAAATAGCCTCTCGCACCAAGGTGCTTTCCCACGTCGGCGGCGGTCCTGCTCACATGTCATCTGCTTCTCACTCTCGATTGTCACAAACGCCGTCAAATATATAAAGTGATGTCAGAACTAGTTGTCATGAGGGCATGCAAGAATGATCCCGGATTGCACAAGGCTTGATTTGCCAAAGCCACAGGAGAAACAAGTGCTACACAGTCAGGAGGACCACTCAACTCCTGGACCTGGCAGAGTCTTGGAAGATCTGAGTGTGCAGATAGAGAAAACGGGGACAGGACCAGGGTCAAGAGCCCCTCGCGCCGTTTTCGATGGGAGAAGCCGAGCGAGTGAAGCCGCTCCCAGCCCCGAAGAAAACCGTGGGAGACCTTGGTTGAGCTGCTGCACGTTGGCAGAGGCCATTGGCCGGACATGATCGTGGACAGGCAAGTGTGGTCAAGCCAGGGCAAAGCTGTGAAAGACAAAGAACCCCCCCCCAGAATGACCACCCAGAAATCATCATACCCTCATCCACAGTCAGAGTCTGGTCCACTTTGCTTGGAACGTTCAACCCCCGTCTCTTCCGGCAATATTGCCAGGAAAGGGTATGGCGCTGTATTTATCCCTCCTCTCTCCTTCTGTTCTCACTATCGTGCCGTCAGCCGGGGAAAGCGGCCCTGCCCCTTGCAAAATAGGCTCAAAGTGGACGGAGCGAGTCCATTATCCGTGCAGCTAGCAGCGTCCATGGCACTCCTCAGCGAGGACCAAGCCAGTCATGTCCGGTACGGCCGCCCTTGTGCAAGGAATAATAATGAATGCCGCAATCTGCATTACAACACAAAAACAGGGCATTGGGCAGCTCAGCGACAGCCTGAACCCTTTTCAGATTGGATCAAGGGTCCTGAGATTGCTCTAGACATGGGAGAAGACGGCTCATGGATTTTGGTCACGGTGTTGACTGGCAAGTCGACGGGAGATGATTGTCTTGTCGTATTCATTGCTTGTGGGAAGGAAGGTTGGGTGCTCTCACGACGATTTGGATGATAATGATGATATGGTCAAGCACAGGGCGTTCTTCAGTGCCCATGCAGTTAGGCTGGGCTCGACCAAGTGATCGACCCACGCCCCTAATTTCCATCGCCCATCCTTCTCTTTTCTCCTGCGCTTCGGTGCGTTCTCACTTGGCTCTTGGACCGTCTAGAGAACCGTCTTGGCGTGCTGGAAGGAGGCGAGGGGCACGCCGAGCAGGGCCTAAGAA